>JALLAZ010000105.1:0-30497 GCA_036939755.1 Stephanodiscus triporus
CTCAGCTATCTTTCTGGCTATCAAACGCTAACAATGGACAAAAATTGGCAAAGTTCCCAACCTGCAAAGAAGCTCGTTAAAAATGCGGCGTCCTGGCGCCACTTAGCTGTTAAGCTGTTAACAGTTGTGATCGCAGATATGCGACCAATTTTTTTACAAGCTTCGTAAAATCGTAGTTTCTCTGCCAATTTTGGCCGCCTCAGCCAGCCAAAGATAACGTCCAATAGCTTAGCTCCTTGGCTACAACTTTGCCATTTCAGATTAGAACGAAGCTCATTGCTTTGATGAGCTGAGTAGAGTGTCCGTTTCCAATCCCAAAATTAGATAGCTTTTTACTAGTAAAAAAGTACTATAGTCACTAGCTAAAAGTAGTTGTGTTTTATGTTTTTACTAGACGACGACATTGCATCTGCCGGGCAATACAGTGCGAGCACTTGCCCAGCGGCGGCGTTTAGGAGCTCTTTGCATAAAGCCACCAAAATGCTCCATCGGGCAATGTGCCTCGCGCCGTATTGGCCCATCGGCATGGTCCTTGCATTTGTCACAGATTGCGATATTTTTTCCATCGTTGATAATAGAGTAGCTAATTATACATTAATTGCTCCATTATTTTATGATTATACATTAATTGTTAATTGCTCCATTATTTTATCAAATTATATAAATCGCTTTGCCCTCGCCCTCGCCCTCAACCATGCCCTTGTCCGCATCGCCCTTGCGCTGGATTGGGTCTAACCATAAAATCCGCACTGCTGGAGGTGGCGGAAGCTCGCCATGGTGGGGATGTTTGTTTTTGTTTTGTGTGATTTGTTTTAGTATTAATTCCTACGTAGAAAATCAACGGGGCGAGATACGTACCTACTTGAAAAGTAGGTACTCGTTCCCGCTGGAACCCTTATAGTAGCGGTTAACAGCTTTACCCCTATAAGGGTTCCGGCGGGAACAAAAAACTCCCGCCCCATAGGTTTTCTACATGAGAATAGCATGGAAATCCCATTGTAAAATAACAAAACACAGCCCACAAACATCACCACCATGGTGAGCTGTTCTCCCCTCCAGCGGCGTGAATTTAATGGATACGCCCATTCCAACGCAAGGGTGACGCGGACAAGGGGTTGATCAAGGGCACTGTTGCGCGGTTTTTATTGAAACGATAAAATAAGAGTGTACTTAATTTAATTCTACAGCTACTCTGTTTTTTTGACTAATCGCTCGTCCCCCGTCAACAATGGTGGCCAAAATGGCATCCATCGTTGTCCAGGGGCGACCAAAAGATACTAATAGACTAATTACATACTAAATAAAACGACGAATCCGTTTTACTTTTTATTGTGACCAATGATAGGTGCGACAAATCTAATACCGCAGACTACCGTACAATTGTTAGTTTTTCTTGCTTGGAAGGGATTTCGGACCCACCTGGGAATAGTATGATTCTACAAAAAACAAACTGTTACTGCAACAAAAGATCCATGACAATCTGACCAATTCGGATCAATTTTCCATGTAATAATATTGGATTTAGCCATATTGCCTCCTGCCATGATAATGTCAGGCCAGCGACTATGAAGCACCTCGTACTCTTCCAAGTCTAAACGGTGTTGATTGGTAAGGTGAAAGCTATGGGTGTAGCTCATATTGATCAAAAACCAGTATGATTACTTGGGTGCTGGAGATGACTTTGAGGTATTTGGTGTAAGTGGTCCCACAAGTTGCCACAAGTATTTGCGGACCAACATGGCACACTGCTTCAAAAGGGTGTTAGGGGAGGCGCCCCATTTGATTTTAATCTGCAAAATGTCTGAAAATCTTCAAGCAATAGCTCAATTTGGATGTAATAATTAGCTAGGCAGATTAAAGCAGGCGAAGGGGCTTTTCTGGTAGTACTTATTCAATGATTTCCCACACAGAAAAAATTCTGGTGGAACATTTTTGGTCTAGATGAGCGATGAGCGACAGGAGGTGGTCGGGGGTATGGGTATGATATTGCAATCACCCCATGTGCTGAAGTGTTGGATAGTGTGGATATTTTGCCACTACATTTCTATTGCTGTATCACTGTGGTGTTACCATCAGTTTTTTGCATCCGCATCGGTATTTAGCTGGTATCAGATTAACTGGTATTCTGGGAACCCTTAAACTTAAAGATTTGGTCTGAACAACGTTTTCCTCGAGAGGGGGGCTGGGCTCCTTTACTTACATACTTAATAATATATAATTCCATTCTGTTTCCACGGGTTAATTCTGGATAGCCTGGAATGGATATCCAATTGATATGGAATGCTATCCATGATAGAGCGGACCTCTAGAAATGTACCAACCAAGTTTTTCTTTCGTGTTGGTATTATGGTAATACCAAGAAAATACCTACCGATACTGAAAAAAAAACAAATTGGTATACAACTCTATACATTCTCTATGAATCGTCCTCCTTGGAACTTGGAGGATCCATCCTCTAGATGGTCCGTTTCATGCCACGTGTGTGCAAACTATTTTGCTGGTAAAGCATTAATTAGAATGTGTGCATTACTTGTATCAAATCTACAACTTACTCTGGTCAGAATGTGGAGACATTTATGAAGTATAATTGCATCTTCTGCTGTGATTGAGGCTCGAAGGTGAGGATAAATTCACCCCTATGGAGACGTAAAGTTTATCAAGAACAAATGAGTTTCGATGAGGATTGTAACGACTGAGACTGAACATAAGATTAAAACTTAACTTCTTTGGGGGTTTCTTTATGACAATTTTCAGCCTTTTGTCGTTGACGACGACGCCGAGGGGGGGGGAGAGGTGAGGGCTTTCAGATTTTGCGCAAATGCCAGCAGGACCCTGTGCTGACTCCAACGCAATGACGCCGCGAGGCTCATGGCACGCACGAACTCCGGGGCGTCCCAATCCTCCTCCGAGCTCGCCGCCTCCGGCTCCAGGATCAAATTGAAGGCCGTTTCCGTTGCCCTCTCGGCTATGGCGCGCGCGACGGACGGGGCGAGCGTGATCAGGCCGCTGCCTCCTCCTCCGGTGCCTCCTCCAACCTCCACCACCTCCACCTCATCTTCACCATCGTCATCATCGAGGCCATACTCATCGATTGATGCATCATCGTCTAACAGAGTCTGAGCGGTGGCGACTTCCACGAGTTCGAACGGGACTGACAGAGCGTCGACCTCGAAGCGCCGGCCATTCATCCACAGCTCCGCCACGTCTCCATAATCGACAGCGTCTTCTTCTTTGTCGTCTTCGTCATCGTCATCATCGCCGTTGTCTTCCTCGCTCGAATTCCGGCCCTCGTCGATCAAGTCGTCGTTGTCGTCGTCCGACCCCGACCCCGGCCCCGACCCCATCGACGGTACGAACCCGTATGACGCCAGACACCTCCACTGCGGCCTCGCCGAGTCGCCGTAATCGATCAGCACCTCCTCCCCCCGCGCGATGTCGCGATTGGCCCTGACCACGAGCCTCGCCCCACGCAGGTCGCACATCCCGCCGTCCTCGACGCCGTATCGCGCGTTGGCAAGGCGACGGCCGCCGTGGTTGATGAAGTCGAAGACCGGCGCGATTACGCGAAGGGGGGGTCCCCACAGCACGCCGTCATAGCACTTGCGTTCGACGCGACATGCCCTCGTTTGGACCTGTTTTCGCGGTTGGCGGATGTATGTAGGTGTAGGTAGGGAGGGAGGGAGGGAGAGAACGCGAGATGGCGACAAAAGACGGGGTAGGAATAGATACGGGAGGATGATGATATATGGGATGGAATGGGATGGGATGGAAACTCACGATGTCCAATGCGTCGTGGCACTTCCTCCTCATGGTCGACGAGTCCTCCGACGCGTGGTCGTCGTCGTCGTGGTCGCCCTCCTCCCAGTTGCCGCGATCGTCAGGGATCGACGTCGTGGTCGTCGTCGTCGTCCTCCTCCTCCTATTATTCCCCCCCTCCCTCCTCCGTCGTTGTCTCTCCCCACCCACGAGATTCGACGTCGCTTCCTCCCTCGCGAAGTACGACTCGTCGATACTGACCTCCAGGTTCGCGCATCGCGCCGACGCGGCCACCCTCTCGTCCCAGTGAACGGGAAGGGAGGACCGGAGTTCGTTCGCGTCCGGGAGGTAGGATCGCCACGTCCTCCATCGTCGATCGTCTTCGTCGTCTTCTTCGTCTTCTTCGTTCGATCCCCCCGGCGGGATGGGATGGATGATGTCGAGCACCCTCGCGGCGAGCCTCGTCGACCACGCCATCGGCCCGTCGACGTCGTCATCGATGTCGACGTCGACGTCGACGCGGCGGCGGTAGTACCACGTCGGAGGCTCGTCGTCCCTCAGGCACGAGGACAGTGGCACCGAGAGCACGACGTCGTCCTCGCGTATCGCCGCCCCCGCGCGCAGCCCCCTCGCGCCCGTCGTCGTCGTCGTCGTCGTCGTCGCGCCGTCGTCGTCGTGCCGTTGTAGGTACGGATAACGGCCGTCGACGTCGACGGATGCGTCGGCTCCCGGCACGTCGACGTCGAACAGCCGGCACATCGTCGCGAGGTCCTGCGTGACCGCGTCGTGGCGGGACGACGACGACGACGACGAGGAAGAAGACGAGGAGTGGGGCAATACGATGCCGCCGGCATCTGCGGTCGGAAGGACGTGGACGGAGGGGCGGGGGGGAGGACGCGGCGGCGACGACGATCGCCCGTCGTGCCCTCGCTCGTGGGTGGTGGTGGTGGTGGTGGTGGTGGTGGTGGTCGACGAGCTGGGGGCAGACGCGGCGAACGCCGCCACGGCCTTGACGAATTTCGAGACGAAAGGCGCCATATTCGTCGAGTATTTACTTTATATATTTAGCTGACGTGCTTGTATGATGTATTGTTGGCGATAGTTGGATGTTATGTTGGAGATCTGGCCGGGCGGGCGGGCGGCGGCGTTGATGTGTGTTGTTTTGTTTTTTGATGTGTGTGTGTGTTGATTTTTATTCTCTTCCTTGGGTTCGCGCCATGCCAGTGCATAACACAGTATTGGAGCGATCCCAAAACTATTTTTGTGTTTGTGATTACAAACACTAAATTTATGTGTTTGTGTGTGCGTTCGTTCCCAAAACAAATTGCACTTTTTTGCGCGAGGTGGACTAGTGACTCAATAATTTTTTCGACCAGCCAGCCTGCCTTCACTCCACACCGCCCGCCCCCCCCTTTGCGATGCGTCTCTTCGATTGCATCCTCCTTCTTTGCCTTGCCCGCCGCTACTCTAGGAAGAAGAGGCGCCCCTAAAACACTAAATTTATGTGTTTGTGTGTGCGTGCGTTCCCAAAACTAATTGCACATTTTTGCGGAGGTGGACTAGTGACTCAATTAAAGTGTAGAACGGTAACCATACTAACCTGTCCCCCTCCCCCTGTCATCGTCTGAAAGTTGTCATACGTACAATAATTCATCTTGTCAACTAAGTTATATTTACGAGTTTTACTGTATGCCTACAATGCGCGCAATCAGATTGCTCTTCTTCCCGCTCACTGGCAGTCCTGCCTCCCGAAGCTTCTCCTTCAGCTCGGGGACGGTCATCGTCGAAAGCGAGGCATGATCTACCGACAGGTCGGATGAAGACGACGACGAAGCGCCGCCGTGATTGCCATCATCATCCTCCATCGCCATCGTACCAATCTCGGCGTCGTCATCGTGGGCACTGCCATTGACGAAATCGACGCTGCTCGTATCACCTTCTTCGTCCTCCTCCTCGTCCCACTCTTGCTTACTCACGACATTACCGTCTTCGCTTTCATCGCCGTCGTTCGACCACCGTCCTCCCCTGGGTGCGACGACCATCCACTCCTTGCTCCCGTTGTCGATCTCCACCACGTACTCGTCGCGCAGTTCGTCGCGTATGTCATCGGCGAGAACGAAGTCGCGACGCTTGCGCGCGAGTATTCTCTCGCCCAACTTCTCACCGATCTTTGCACGCACGTCCTCGTCCGGTACGAAGGATGACATATCGGAACTGAAGACGTACTCCTCGTGCAACAGCGCCCACTCGCCGGCCCTGTCGTCGATGTTGACGCCGTACTCCCTCGTGAGAGAATCGAATATCTCGTCGGCACGATCGTAGTCCATCACCGACTTGGCCGACGATCGTTCTGCCACGAGCGTGTTAATCTTATCAATCTGCACGGGGGACAGGCCGCGACCGGCCCCGCGTTGGCGGTACGCCCTGGGGGGCTTGGGCGAACCATCCCAGCCTCCGCCCCCACCCCCGCCGGCTCCGTGATCGCGACCACGTCCCCCCCTTTCCATCTCCTCCCCGTCGGCCCTCCACTCCTTCGATCCGTCGTCTACGATTACGCCCGCCGTCCTGAGATCCCTCTCGATGCGATCCGCGCCGTTGAAATCTCGCGAGAACTTGCACTCCATCCGCTCGCGTATCATGTCGTGTATCTCAATCTCGCTCAGTTTGCATGACGCTGGATTCACCGGACCGCCTACCATGGAGTAGTCGTGTCCATGTTCGTTGAATCGCCTCTCTCGACCACGCCCTCGAGGGCATGGAGTCAACGCAGAGAACAAGAGCGCGGAGTCAAGGGACGACGTCAGCTCCACGTTGTCCCATCATCTGGTTCTGAACCAGAATGTGGCAACGTGGAGCTTTTGTGCGTTTGCGATTTTTGTCGCAAATTTGCGAGTCCCGGTCAACCGGTCCGAGGGGTCTACCAAGACTCGCAAATTTGCGACAAAAATCACAAATTTGCTACGGGTTTAGCGAGAATTTATGCGTTTTGTGACGAGTTTAGCGAGATTTTTGCGTAACACAAACACAAAAATAGTTTTGGGATCGCTCCAATAACAAGGAGTGCGATATAACAAATAAAATAGTTAAAAACCGACAACTTTCTTTTGGTGGATGTTTCACATAGGTAGCTTCTTACACAATCGCACTACATCATAAGTAGCATCCTTCACGACCTTTAATTGCACCGCTATTCAACTTTACATCTTCAGCCATGGGAAAAAATCGCGTGCGCGTCAAGCAAATAGGCGGCGGGGGGGCAAAAATGCCAATCAACCCTCTCGCGGACCTCGCCGTTCCTCCGGACGAAATGATCCACCTCCCGCCGAAGCCCGACTCTAATTCTGGATTCATGATATGGCCGATGGGTGAGACGTTCTTATTTTCCGCCATCACTTTCGGCATGAGCGGATGGTGCCGTTGTGACCAATGTTTCCTGCTTCTTTGGAATAACTAGTCAAATTTATCCTGTCTTTTTTTTCATATAACTCCTCCGCCCCGATAGGCGAAATTTTCACGATGAAATTTAAGACATTCAGTGCTATTTATCCCAATTATCTTGACGCTGAAAAAACGGTTAAGCTCGGCCGTCGAATTGCCGCAAAGGATGCTGTGCCAGAACCAACCATGCAAGATATCCACGAGGCTTTGGTTAGATTGGATATACGACACGTCATTCAACCGCACAAGGGGTATTCACGGGATGCTTCCAGTCGATGGGACAACCCTGGTCGTGTTTTGGTGGATTTAGATGGAGCGACTCGGAGTGGAGTTTTGGACATTAGTCCCGATGGAGCGTATGATATGGACGATGCCATTCCAGAGTTTGGAGACGACGGAAACGATGATAATCAAATCAAAGAGAAAGGTGAAGGGAGGGGAAAGAAGCTACTGCTGAGAAAACTGGCGCTTGTCATTTCTGGTCTCCCCAACAGACAGAAGAGGCTGGAGGTGAAGAGTAAGATATTGGAAGAAGAGAAGCTCAAGGCAGCCAAAGAAGAAAAAATTGGCACTAAATCTGGTACATCAACAATTGGAGCAGGTGGCAATAGAAAGAAGAAAGGAAAGAAGAAGAAATAGGAAGAAAATAATCCACTGGCATTATCATTAGGATGATATCATTACTTTAACCATGTTGCAGACTCTTGACTCAATTAAGATTAGCTCATTACCATCCAACCCCATGATTCCACCCGATCATTTTTCCCTCCCCCCCCCCTCCCCCTTGATCTTATTTGATTTTTTTTTCTTGAGCTGATGCAGTAAAGCAAAAACAGTGTGCTTCGCATCCGTGTTGGCAAAAAGAAAACGCCAGAGTTCAATGTTCGCCATCCACAATCCCATAAGGGAATCAACTCGAATGCACACTTCTGTTCCACCATTCTCCACCAACACCCATACCGAAAATGAGTGTCAATCGTGTCAAGCGTTATCGATACTCACTTTGATGAATAATGATATGTGTGAGTGCCGTGTGAAAGGTACTAAAAACAAAACAATACATGGAACAGCCGTGTTGTGTTCTATGCGATTTTATTTTTAATGTACAAGTGTTTAAGCGTCTACTCGTCGTCGTCGCCAGCAGCGGCCTTAGCGGCAGCGCGCTTCTTGGCTACGCGTCCCGGCGCACCCTGGCCGTAGGGCGAGTTCGCTGAGAAGTCGATGTGCTTCTCCGAGCTGGTACGAACGTTGAAGCTCGGGACGTTGACCAGCTGTCCGCCAACGCTGATGTGGCGTTGGCGGATGAGGACGCGGGCGTGGTGGATGCTCTTGGCGAGACCCTGCTTGAACACCTTGGTCTGGAGGCGGCGCTCGAGGAGCTTCTGGGTGGTGAGCTGCAGTACGAAGTCGAGCTCGAGCTCGTCCTCGGCGAGGAGGCCGTAGCGGTTCATGCGACGGAGGAGCGCCGCTCCCTCGAAGATGCGCTTGGGATCCTTGGGGTCGAGGGTGAGGAGGGTGCGCGCGGCCTTACGGAGCTTCGCGAGCGCGTACTGGACGCGCCAGATCTCGCGCTTGCACCGGAGGCCGTACTCGCCCACGAGCTTGAGCTCGGCGTCGAGGCGCTCCTTCTCGAAGGGACGACGGGGGGTCTTGTAGGTCTTCCTGTAGTTCCGGTGTTGGGCGTTCGTTGGCATGGTTTAAAATTCTATTGATTTTTATCCGACGGATTGGTAGCGAGATGCGGTTCGAATCGATGCGTTCAGAGAGCAGGGGAGGGGTTGCAAGTACTATTGTCTTGGAGGAAGGAGGCGGAAATGGTCCAGTTGTTTTTAGCGTCGGCTTTTTGCCTGTGTTGTTCAAGGAGATTCCCCGTCGCTTTTACCGGTTACTACCACTAGCCTGGCAACACATACTGATTCCGATGCGGAATTATCCTACTTATGGCAAAAACTAAAAGGGGGCTTGAGCCCCCGGTTTACTATGTAGGAATAGTAAGTACGATACATACGAGAGCTATTTTGCCACATCTCCTCCATGGTCATGGTGAGGCTGTTGCACCCTCCAGCTGCATGTGGGTTTAGTGTATCTGCTCAATCTAACGCAAGGGTAACCCATCTGAGGTGTTAATGTAATAATCTAAAGAAGACAATAATTTATTTTTACTGGCCTCTCTGTCAATGTAAACAATCGCTCGCCCGCCGTCTGCAACTTGGGCCGCATGGCCAAAAATGGCATTCATTGCCATCAGAAAGCCGTCATAATACAGAAAATAAATTAATACATAGTAAAGAACAATACTATAGCTTGGCTTTATTATTTTTAGGTGACCATAACATGATCGTTTAGCTGCATTTATAAATGACAAAAATCAAAATGACAGAAAAATTGCACCTCATTTTCATATGCAGGCCATTTTGATGGCCATAGGGATCAGGTGGAACAATGTCGAGTGCATTTCCTGGTACAGAAGGTATAAGTCTACCACAGATACCAACTGATAGCAGATGCTAATGATCATTTATTTTGGACAAAAAATTTAAAGGGCATGAAACAGACCCTCTACCTCTACCTTTAGCACTTCTTGATAAAGCGCTAATCGTGGAGATGAAACATAATCTTCGAACAAGCGTATTCTAGTATGCACATGATCCATTCTTGGCAGATATTTTATGCTAACTTTCTGACATTGCTTCCCAAGTGGACAACCTCATTTTTGTCATAAACTTTTGTGCAACATACAATGGCTTTTTGTGTGGGCTTGGAGAATACTGCCCCCAAAGAAAGTCTCTCCAAGATTATGACTCCGGAAGGATCATGTCAATCCTTGGTGAAGCTTGGAGGCAGGATTCTTTGTTCACGTTCAATGAATCAACAGCATTCATGGGAACTTGAGAACGGCTCGTCCCCTCCCTCCTTTTCCGATCTGAAAATACACACATTGCCCGAAGATGAACCGCATCAGAGGCAAAGTGCAGCCGTCATTGTACAATATTGCAATGAATGCATTTGTTTCCATAGTAGGAGTAAATTGTTCTCTTCTATCGTTTGCCGGCACTTCCTTGGACCTGAATAAATATTTTCTCAAAAAAATTATGTGAATACCGATTCTCCAATGAGCGGGAATTTCATCATGGGCTCCAGAACTACTCACATTCTGTGCCTTGATAGTTTCAAGATTATCACAGTTGAGAAGCAATTCAAAGACGTGGTGGATGTTGTTAATGATGTATCTGATACTCTCCAGCAGTTTCATGGAGAATCATGTGGAGTGAACTCTTTTGCCAATAAGGTACTCGAGCACCCAAAATTGGCTTTTGCGATGACTGATCAGGTAAAGATTGGTAAGTTGAACATGAAATATGTGCATGTAGTAGTTGCAACAAAAGAGGCAGGTCGTGCCAAAATAATAGGAAGAATGAATTCCACAGTGACCTATGCCTAAATCAGCAAGGCGCAGAAAGGCAGAGTGTGGTCTACCAAGACCCGTGCCAAAATCAGCAAGGCACAGAAGGGCAGAGTACTTTCCGCCAAGACCCGTGCCAAAATGAGAAAGGCGAAGAGAGGCTGAGCGCGGTGCCAAAATCATTTAGGCGACAAAGGACAGAGAGAGCGCACAGCAACCAGATGAGACATGCTCTTTTCGCAATGGTATTTCTATCTTATTTTAAAGCGAGGCTTGGGTACTACCTGGCAAAATTTAGCTAAAAATTGACAACAATAGTGTATCCTCTCTAATCCATTTCCGAACTATCATTCTTGATTTACAATGCACCGTCATAGTTCTCCACATTATCCTGAGGGATGATAAGCTCCGATATGGCAGGCACGAACTCGGTAGTTACAGCCGAATCCTTGCTCACGGACTTGTCTTCCTCCTTGACGGCAACGTCAGCCGGCATCGGCGCTCCTACTCCAGAATCTATCTTCGGGAGCAAAAATGTCTCGATCCCATTACCGGAACCCTTGTTGGTATTTTTGAACATGATAGAAATCTGATGGAACAAGTCTAATATCCCCCCCTGAATATCCACAGCGCCACCGATAACATCCTCGGGAGGGTACACTCCCCCAGGGCCTTTGCCCAGCAGAGTCTTCATTCGCTTGTTATTCCTGACGCGTCGGGCGATGCTCAGCTTGGAATTCATGCGGTTATACTCTTCGGTGATGTAGCCGAAGAATTCAGGACTGAACGTCACGTTCTCCGCGATGAATTCTTGGATGCGCGTGAACAGGGGGATATACTCGGGGGAGAGAATCGTGGCGACGCGGGCCCATTCCTCGCCGGAGGCCACGGCAGGACGCTGGCGCTTGCCTAGCGGGACGCCGGCGGTGACCTCGCCGTCGCTTGGGGGGGCAGCAGTCGATTCGGGCGGGACCTTCTGGTGGTCGCCCATGCTCCTCTCCACCAGGTCCTGCATAGCCGCGGCGGCGGCCTTGGCGGCGTTTATCGCCTCGGCCTTCTTGGCCTCGACGGCGGCGCGCTCCGCCTCCTCCCTCCTACGTATTTCCTCCATTATCCTGCGCGCTCTCTCTTCCTTCTGGTCCGCGATGCTCTTGAGCTGCATCGCCACCGGGTGGGAGGTTACCCTGTAAAATAGCATGTAGGCCTCGGCATTGCGCACCTCATCCCACGACGAACGCACCACCTTGGCGTCGTCCATCATCCACCACTCCTTCTTGGTGACGTTGTGGACGTAAGCGACGTAGTGCCCCGAGTGGCTGTTCTTGCCGCTGTGCACGACGACGGCGAATAGTCGGCAGATGGCCTTCTGGAAGACTGTCTGCTGCAGCTGGGGGGTAAGGTAGGGCTTCATGTCCAGGACGGGCCCGAAGCCCACGTGGCCCTCGATCTTGGCCGAGCCAGAGGGGCCGACGTTGCCGTCGTAGTCGCCGCCCTGCGGTGCCGCGCCGGACCCTCGGGCGGACCGACCGCTGCTACGCGTTCCCGACGTCCCGCCGCCGTTCTCGCCTTGGTAGTAAGCGCCTCCTCCCCCCCCGCTCTTCTTTCCTGATCCGTACCGGAATCGCTTGAGGTGAAGCGTAAGGATTGGTGGGATGGACGCGAGCTTGGACGTCTTGGTGGCCTTACCAAGCTTGCCGCACCTCTCGCACTTATAACCCGAGTCGAGGTGCTCGCTGCTAATGAACCTCTCAAGGGCCTGTGTGACATCAGCGAGGGGCATGTTGGACGTGGGCGACGTAGAGCGCGACGAGGACATGGATGTTCCCGCCCCCCCCCCGGCGCCTGCCCCTAAACCCCTCGCGATGTTGGCGTACTGGGGATGGCCGTCGTGCGATCGGACGGGGAGGATGTCCAGCCCGATGTCCTCGATGGGATCGATCTTGCACGATGTCGAGCGGCACGCGGAGCACGTGACGTTCGATTCCACCGTCCCCCGGAAGAGGCGGAAGGGGTACTCGTCGTCCTCGGCGGCGAAATTTCCCCCCCTCCTCGACGAGGAGGAGGAGGAGGAAGAGGAGGCGGCGGATGCGCGCGCGCTCTTGCAGCTGGTCTGCATGGCATCTATGAGCAGCCTGAGGAACTCGTGCGAATCCTCCTGCACGCCCCTGCGGAACCAAGGCGCGACCTTGGACATGAACCCGGAGACGAAGGCCTCGGGTACGAACGGCCCCTCCGCCCGCGCGGTCAAGGTCGCGGCGTCGTCGCCAACGTCGTTATCGTCGTCGTCGTCGTGGTCTTCGTCTCCTTCCCCATCCAGACCCCCGACGGCGATCGGCGCCTCCTCGGGCCTAGAGTGCACCCGCCCGAGCAGTCGCTCGACCTCGCAGAGCGTGCAGTACTCGTAGTCCGGGATTGCCACGGACGGGATGGAGGGCGGGGCGGCGGCGGCTGCTGCGGCGTTCGTGAGCAGTCCGGCCCCGCCCCTCCTCCTCCTCCTCCTGGAGGACGACCTGGACGATCCCCCCGACCCCGCCGATCCGTCGGACGACGCGGAGTGGGATCGTCGATGGGACCTGGCGGCATCCACGGCGGCGGGGTCGAAGTCCCCGCCCGCGCCGCCGCTTCCGATGCCGCCGTCGGCGCCCCCCCCCCCGTCCGGCGGCGTGGTGGGCGCGACAGCCGCCGAAGCCGCGAGCAGACCCCGTGCGCGCCTCCTCCTCCTCTTCTCGTTGCGGAGAGCGACGGGACAGCGTCGGAGGTGACACTCGGCGTCGAGGGCGTGACACAGCTCCGGGGCGTGGGCGAGGGCCTGCAGGGCCGCGTTCATGTAGCAGGTGTTCCCGAGGTTGGTCACTCCCGTGGCTTTTTTTTCGTCGGAGAGCGTGGGGAGGGGGTGGGGGAAAAGGAAGTGAGAGGGAGGGGTGGGAGAGAGAGAGAGAGAGAGAGAGAGAGAAAGAGATGATTGCGACGTGGGGGAGGGGGGGGGGTGAGAGGTCGCGTCAGAGACGCGACAGCGTGAAACGAGAAGGTGGGGGGGAACTTGCCGACCTCGCGAGGAGGGGGAGGCGGGACGAAGTTGGGAGGGATCTCAAACCCTCCCGTCCCGCTGGACTGTCCGGGATCAGCCCGCTCGATGATGGCCATCGTCGTCGTCGTCGTCGTCGTCGTCGTCGAGGAGGGGATTCCGTCTTCGATGATCGGTGGGGGTGGTGGAGATGGCGTGGGCTGGCGGAATGGAGGCATCGGTGACGAACCGTGGATGTTCTGCTGTCTTTTTTTTCTCTCCCTCGCTGTTTAGTGCCGTTGGGTGCGTTTTAAAAAAAAAGGTGGGTGGGGGATGTTTAGGCGTGGCCTAACTTTCACAGACGGGTTGCCTTTGTCCTCTGTGTGCGCAACAGTTACACCTGCATCGTCCGATGAATTATTATGACTCCTCCCCCAATCCACCCATGTCATAAATCAGATTGAAAAGGGTGGTGGAGGAATTGAGGATCAGATGATGGTATCTTATTTCAGGTGTGGCGGTGGTGCCCGGACGTGGGTGTGGACGGCGAGAGAGAGCCGAGGGGAGGCGAAAGCCGATCGAGCGAGGACATGCCTGCTGCTGGGCATTGCGGTGGTCCGCGCGAGACAGGCAAGCATTTTTTTCGACCTGCGCGGGAAGCCATTCCGAGGGTGGAACGGGCCCGGACAAAAGAATACTGATTCCCATTAATCTTAAAACTCATCCCCGGCCTTGCCCTCTCTATTCGCGCGCGGGCAGAGCCTTTCTCTTCTTTCGGCCGCAAGATTGATAATCGGAAGAGAGAGTTGCCCGTAATATACTGATTCCTCTCTCTGGACGTGATTACACGCGGCGCGGATTTCGACCTCCCATATCCATAACTAAAATCTGGATATCTGTCTGATCCGCTAGCTAAAAAGGAGAGTTTTAGACCTTCGCACTAGCTTGTGTTCTTTTGCCACCCGCCAACACCATGATGATGAGTCACAAGGACAAGATGTTGAGAGTTTGATCCGTCCACACCGCTCACCATCACCAACAAAGAACACAAGAACGCATCTCTCGTCTTCGTGCCGGGGCACACGATACTAAAAATATGAGCCTACGAAGGATAGCCCCCCGTCTCATGGCGCGTTGCAGCAACGACTGTAACAGCGGTGCCACGAGAAACTTCCCAAACAGGTCGACCGCGCCATTCGTTGCCTCTCGTCGTGTTGCATTCTCCACGCCATCCAAAACTGCCAACAATAAGGCCACGGCCGAGGAGGTGGAGGCGGCGCTCGAGAAGGCGAATGAAAGCATGAGGGCATACTACTCCTATCCGCCAGAGAAGGTCATCGCCGCCAAGAAGATGAGGTTCAAACAGAGGCTATCGGACAGGCAGTTTTATTTGCAATTGGGATTGAGTGAGTCTCGAGTCGTTGAGCGCGACGGATGATTAATCTCCCCCGAATCGTGGATATTCATTTTCAATCGCTAAACCGGCGTTCGACATCATCGCCCCTTCCCTTCGCGGTCCTCCAGGCGTGTCGCTCGTGTGTACTTTTCTGATAACGCCCTTCCTCGGGCGGAAGATCGCGTACGACGAGGAATTCAGGGATAAGTACGTCCCAAGTTGGTACGACTTCACCGTGGAAAGGCCCAAAAACGCATGGACGAAGGAGGAGCTGCAGCGGGAGATCACGATGCTGCAGACGAAGTTGCACGAGCGCGCGATAGCGGGGGAGTTCACGCCAGAGAAGTTGGAGGCGATGAGGAGGACCATTGACAGGAAGCCGGAGAAGGAAGAACACGCGCACTTCGCCAAGATGCACCCGGGAGTCGATGACGATGAAGAGTTGGAGGACTGAGAGTCGGAGAGGTCGAGCGTGATGTTATAATGTAGGGTGAAGCATCATTATTTTCGGGGTGTAATTATCGCCAAACAGAAATCATTCGTCCAAAATCAATCCGGGACTTATGCCTGGAAACACATTTCGAAGGCGGCCGAGCCGAGGGATATACGTATTTCTTTCAATTGATCATGAGTATTCTGGGATCAACGCCAGGAAACGCGCCGGGAGGGAGACGGGCGCAGTATCGTACTGGCGCATCAGCTCGGCTGCCGAAACGGGTCGAACAGAGGTGCATTTGATTGCCATCAACGATTTTGCAATCGTCGTAACCATAGCTAATTAACCTAGTTACACTTAATATAATGCTCAACCAAGACGTAAAGATATTCACTAATATATATTAAGTCTATTGGTGGATTATGGTTGCACTACGACAACATTGGATGCCGTTTTGGCCACCATTGTTGGCGGTGTGTGAGCAATTATATTAAAATAAGAGAGGTCGATACCAATAAATTAATATCTACTTTATTTTAAGTATTACTACCATCTTTCTTCGACCGGACCTCTCGACTAACCCCTCCTTCGGGTTGCCCGTGCACTATATTGTGTGGATTCATTGAATCTGCGTCACTGGAGGGGCGAGCGGATCCGCTACCATAGTCACGGTGTCTGTGGCAGTTTGTCGTGTGTTGTGGATGGTCTCGTGACATCACAAACTCAGCATATGTAAAAAATGGTGCAAAAATAACCTTAAGATGAGGTTAATGGGGTAACATTTTGTCCCACATTGGCGTGCCACACCTGCCTCCTCATTGATCTTGTTGATGTTTTGGATAGATTCTTCAATTTCTGATATTTTTGCACAAAAGTAGGAGTTACTCTGGCCACAAGTCTCGACTCGTTCCTTCAAGCTATTCAAGACGACATTGACATTGGAGCAGAAGGTGATGAAATTCACTTCATCTACTACATCAGCATCACTTGCAAAGGTGACCTTGATTTGATTTAGGTCTCCTTTGCAAGCAACAACTCCAACTCTCCCTTCAAGTTGATTCACCCTGTCCCTCAGATTGGCTTGCTCATGACTCAATGTCTCAACAGATTCAAGATTAGCCGTCAACAAGTCCATGCTGAGTGTTGACTATGATCTATCGGCAGCTTGACTGATGTGAGACGTTGTGCATTGCACACCAGCAGAAATACTGATGGAAGAGGTGGGACAGAGGCTGCCTTGGCTGGTAATGTCAATGTCAGCATCGTGTCAGGGATTTTTTTCCCCCAAAACAACAGACACGCTGACATGTCGGCGACATTGCGCCGACATGACACAGACCATGTCAGCAACATTGCACCGTGTTGGCTTGTTGGATGCTGTGTCAGTATCGTGTTGACTTGCAATAATTGTGACATGTCGGCGCATAACGGTGGTGGAGGCAATGTGATGACGACGACAACAACAGCGGGGGCAGCGGAAACACAACAATCAAATAGACATGGAACAGGAGGAGGAATAGTAATGGTGACGGCAATGGCAATGGCAACAACATGACAACGTAGGGGATGGCAATGGCAACAGCAACAACAGTGACAATGATGACGACATGCGTAGACAACATACAACAATCAACTAAATACTAAAAGCCGACTACAACTACGACTGCAACTACGTTGACTACGTCTACGTCTACGAGCATGGCAGACGGTGCCACCGTGCATGTCAGCGGCAAGACGACGGCGGTGGCACGGCAACGGCAGTGGCATGGTGACGGAGGCAGCGCAGCGGTGGCAGCTGCGGATCCAGCAACAACATGACGGCGGTGGTGGTGGCGGGGGGGCACGGTGACGGAGGCGGCACGGCGGGGGAGGCATTGACGTGAGGAGGCATTCTTGAGGTGTTGATCGTTGTTCGTCGCGCACGTTGGCTGTCCTCTTTTTTTGAGTTGGCGGTGTGTAGAATACATACTTTCAATGTAGGAATTAGATCTACCCACCCACGAATATTGTCTGTTCGTGGTCCGTATGAATATTGTCTGTTCGTGGTCCGTCAATGTTGGGAAATAGCGACACAAAAGTATGTCGACACAGTAAAAACCATGTCGCCAAAATTGGCCAGTCGGGGCAAAATTTGGCAACATTTTGCCATGTTGCCGACATTGCCAGCCAAGGGGGTTGCCTGCTGCTGCATTGTGACCAATATACTTTTGACTTGCCCCTCCCCCCTCCTGTTTGGTGACAGAGACAAAATACTGTGGGGGATCTCACTTGCATCAATTTTGGTGTCTCCTGAGGTGCTGCCTGAAAGCTCAATATGGAGCAGACTGACTGGGAAGGACCCGGACTGAATCTGTGAGTAATGTAGAAGCTGACATGGAACAAATACATCATTAATTATGGACAAGAAGGGAGATGACAAGAATCAGACATACTTGCTGAACCTAAGAACCACGTTGGACTCGATGTAAAGGTTATTTATCATTTATGAGTGTCTAGGGGAAATTCTTGGGTTTGCCCATCTCACATCGGAGGCTCGATTATCGCCGGTTTGTGTATGTATTGGGAAAAGTTCGTTGGCTGCCAACGGCTGACAACGGTATTCGATTTCCCTTTCTCGTCACATATTATATTGTGACTCTTGTGACTAATAGACTTAAGGCCAATATTTGGCGGGAGGCAATATCTTCCCGCCAATTGGAGAATCCTCGTTCGGAGGGTTTAACACACCCTTGCCGTAGTCAATTTAGGCACATGCTGCTGCATAGGTTGCGGGGTTGCTTGCCACCTTGAAACGGGGGGTGGCGAGTAGTTTGGCAACGAAAAATTTGGTGCTCGTTGTTTTGGGGGTGAGTAATTTTGTAAAACTGGGGTCAGAAGGCGAAGTTAGGATCTGGCTGCGGAAAGATTTGTGATGGCTGGCCGGATGGTGTTTTGTAAAATAATCGGCCAAATTTTGTGTCCCCGGGCGCCAATAAAAACGATATTGTCCTTGGGCGTTGCGGTCTCTTAGCCAATGGAATCTCATGTCCATGGCTTTGAGTGCCTTTGGGAGAATTTTGTTGGTGAGTAGGGCGTGCGCGGTGGAGTTGTCGGTCTGCATCGGTGTTCGGGGCTGGGGGTGGCCGAGCTCTTCGAGTGTTTGTCGCATGGATACTGCTGTTTTCGCGTTGATGAAGAGGGCTCCCAATTCGGCTTCTGCGGCGGAAGACATTACTGCGCGTATTATTTGTGAAATATTGAGGACGGCGCCATTATTCTTGGGGATATCCTCGTCGGTTGCCATGAACATGTGGCCGCCGGCGCGACTTCATGCGTTCGGTTCCGATAGGTAGGAGGCGTCGCTGTGAATTGCGAGCACCATGTTGCTTGCGCTGTAGGTGAGTATTGCGTCGTCCTGGGTGGCCATGTAGTCGAGGAATTGTTTGCATAGTTCCATTGTTCGTTCCGTTGGATTGGCCTGTTGGGATGCGAGTGCGCTGAGTGCGGGAAGAAGGCCGCCGTCGACGCCGCGTGCCAGAAAAAGGAACACTCCACAGACTTCCTGTATAAATTTCTTGCCGGCCTTGTCAAGGGGGGGGGAATCGTCTTCAGGTTTCGCATATTGTTCCTTCGCGCCGTAGTTTGGCTTGACGTGGGGGTATGGTTGGTCCTGTGGTTTGGCGGGGGGGGGGTGCTGGAAACGTGTGAGTGCCTTGGTTACGTAGTTGGGCATGGTTAGGTGCACCTTCCGGCCCGTATAGTCCCACTTTAAGGTGAGACCGCAGTATCGTTCTCCGTCCCAATCGCACGAGCATTTGTAATATTGCCTCACGACGCTCAACAAGTGCTGGGCATGCTCTTCGCCGACGTATTTTACTCCGAAGTCGTCGACAACTAAACTGAAGCTGATGGGGCGGGTGTCGTGGGTCCAAAGTCCGGGCGTTATCTTGCTCTGTCGGTAACCGTGTTTCGCCAGGCGTTCTTCGAGTAATTCCTGGGCAATGATTCCGGCCTGCGGCAGGCCGTACATTCCCTTTTGAATCTCACAATATACAAAACCGTCGGGGGTGGCAATCGCACGGAGCTTATAGTGCTCAATGACATCATCGGGCATGTCCGACAGCTTTAGGCGCATGTATTCGAAGCGTTTCATTGGCGTGTTGAGGTAAAAATCTTTTATGTCCATCGTGAAGAACTTTGCGCCGGGCGTGGATATAATACTGTTTAACAACAGTTTTACGGTAAGTAGGTCGGCGGTGGGAGTGCCGGCGTCGCCTGGGTAGTGCACTCTGTCGCCGCCTGCCACTAATCTTGTCCTGTTCGGTTCGTCCACCTTTTCAGGGCGGATTAGCACTGTGATGAGGCCGTAGGTGACGTCTTTTGCTCTCTCTCTCGGCACTGAGTCTCGGGGGATAAATTTGATTGTGTTCGTTCCGGTGTTGCGACCTGGCATGCCTTGCGCCAGTCGGCCGAGTTCATTTCCATATGAGTGGGACCAAATTTTTCTGGTGGCTGGGTTGGCTATTAGGTGGCGGTATTCGAGGAGTTCGCCGTTGGTGCCGATGACGGAGTGTGCCATTTCGCAGAACCACGCCATGGGTAGCTTTCGGCGTGACATTTGCTCCGGGGTGACTGTGAATTTTGGGTTGGCGAAGTCTATACACGATAACATTGCCTCCTGCATGATGCTCCTGGTGGTGGACCGGGTGGAGTATCTTGGTGGTGGTGGGTGGTCGTCGTCGTCCTGCGAGATGTAATTAGGCGGTGGTGGTCGGCGTGATGCGACAATGTCCCTACCTACGCGACAATCATCCGGGGACGTGGTCACACGACAATCAGCCTGGGGGGTTATTACCACCCTTGGATCTGGCTAGGCCACCCTTGGAAGTGGTGTTGCCACCCTTGGAACTTGTGTGGGGTTGCGGGCTGCGGGGTGGGTCCTCAGTGTGTTGCGTTGTTCACGTGCTGCTGCTGCCTGCTTTTTTGCCGCCGCGATTTTTCCGAACAGTTCGCTGACCCTTGTCAGCGCCTCCGCTGTGTCGTTGCCTGTTGGAATGCTCCCTTTGAGTGCTGCAGTGAGCTGTTGCGCTGCTGCTATGACCCTTGACTCAGGTGAGATGGTTGGGTTTGTGATATATTGATGTTGATATGCCACCGTGTCGCTGATGCGCGTTGCTCGCGTTTTTGTTATGTATACGCGGTAGCATCGGTGGTGTTCCATCGATGTGCCCAGGTTGAAGCCTGAGTCGGTTCGTGCGTCCCATGTCCGTCTGTCGTCTGGTTTGACGTGGACCTGGACTGCACATCCTAGTGGTGCGAACGGCTTTTTCATGTAGTCGTGATGGCCGTGGACATGTGCGAAAGCAGAGATTTTTNCCCCCCCCCCCCCCCCCCCCCTTCAATCGTCATCGAGATCGTCCAAATCGACATCGTCCCCGTCCAAGAACAAATCCTTCTCCACCCTCTCGGCCACGGCGTCCACTCCCACCGAGGCGGGGGCGCCGTCGATCCCGTCCATGGACGATTTTTCCTCCCCCCCCTCCTCCTCCTCCCCCCCCCGGACCGCGTCGTTCGTGACGAGATCGGCGGCATCCCCCTCCTGATCCCTGAACAGTTCCCTCTTGTAGTTGTACAGCTCCCTCCCGCTCAATACGCTCAGGCCCTTCCCCCCCTTCTTCTTCTTCATTTCGGCCTCGACCATCTTCCTCATCTCTGCCTCCTTGCGTTTTCTCTTGCGTTCCTGCCACGCCCTGAACGTCGATTCCGTGACCGGCGTGCCCGTCATCCCCGACGCCCGGAGGTCCCTCAGCTTCTCCTGCCGCTGCGCCTCGACCGCGTCCTCGAGTGTCGGGACGTAATTCGGATCCTCCCTCAGCCTGTCCTCCATCTCCCGCGCGTCCATCTGGTACATGAGCTTCATGGCGTGGCTCGTGCCGCCGCCCCCCCTCTTCTTCTCTATCCCGTCGTCGTGATCGCGTCCCTTCGCCACGACCCTGCCCTCGTCCTTCGCGAACTTCTGGCCGGAGCCCTTCCTGTTCACCGCGAGTAGGGCCTCCCCGAACAGTGCCGCCTCCTCGGCGGCCTTCGCCTTCTTCAGGGCCTTGTGCGCCATCTTCTCCTCCTTCAACTTGTGCTCCCTCGCGCGGGATTGGGCGTCGGTGCCCATGTTCATTATCGACTTTTCGGTACTCTTGACATACTGCTGAACCTTCGCCGACTTGTTCTTATTCTTGAGCCCGAACGTCTTGTCCTCGAGGAGCTTTTCCTTCTTCTTCTGCGCCGCCTTCTTCGACTGTTGCTCTTGGGTACTTTTCTTCGCCGGCATGGTGTATGTTTTTTTTGGGGGGGGGGGGCGATGGCGGGGGTGGGTCCCGACCTGTTCTCCCCCTTCGGAATATTATATTGGTGTTTATAAATGTGGTGAATGTCGGCTTACCCCAAAGGGCGGGTGCTTGCGTTCAAACTCGACGGATATGCCCACGATGCGGTTATGTTGCATGACTCCGCGTTTGCCCAGTTTGGCCTGTGGGTCCGTCGATCGTCGAGGCGGACGACAGTAGTGTTGGTGAAGAAGTGATTTTTGTGGGGAGCAAATGAAAAAAAAGAGAGAGAGAGAGAGAGAGAGATCGGTGTCTGACCATGGACAGACCACATCTAAACTCGGCCACGAGGCGCGCTGGCAGCCTAAGTTTCCAACACAACAAGCCATGATGAATCCGCCGCCGCCGCCGCCGCCGCCGCCGCCGCTGCCGTCCTTCCCCCCTCCACCCCCGACCCCCAGCACGATGATGCCGCCGCATCATCCGGGAGGCGTGGTGACGACGACGACGACGAATATGATGATGATGATGCCGCCCCATCATCATCCTCATCATCCGCCGCCGCCGCCGCACCACCACCACCACCACCATCCCCTCCCCCCCGGCGTCCCTCCCCCCGGCGCGGTCCCCGTGCCGATCCTCCTCCATCCTCATCCTCCTCCTCCTCCGCCCCCTCCTCATCCGTCGTCTTCGACGCCGTCGTCGTCGTCCTTCGTCGCGACGGGGGGGGGGGGCGGGGTCGAAGCCGCCGGCGCGACGTCGACCGCGGCGATCGACGGCGACTACTCCTACCACCACCACGACATCCACGACGACGACGACGACCCTCGACGACATACTAATCTGAACCTCCATCCCCAGAACTTCGCCCAGACCGTCGTCCTGTGCCGCCTCCCGCCCTTCCTGCGCTCCGTGCGCTCCCTCCGGGACGTCGCGTACGTCACAGGATCCGCGCGGACCGTGCACGTCGGGTGCTGTCCGCCGTCGAACGACGTCGACGCGCGAAGGTACACCGAGCGGGGATTGCCCCCGTCGACGTTGGCGGGGTTGAGGTGGGGGGGGAAAGGAGGAGGAGGGGGGGGAGGGGACGACGACGATGACGACGAGGACGGAGGCGGCGGCGGCGGCGCGGGCGGGATCGCGGTCGTCAAGCTCGGGCATTACGGCGGTGCCAGGGACTTCGCGGGCGGCATCATCGCCCTCTCGAGGTGCGGGAGGGAGGGGAGGTTGCCGGACGACAACGACGACGACAACGACGTCGGGAACGACGCGACGACGATCAAGACCACGACGACGACCACGACCAACGGGGATGCCCCCGTCGAGGCCGACGACGCCGATGCCGCCCCCGTCGACGACGATGAGGAGGAGGAGGAGGAGAAGACGAAGGCCGACCGCGAGGCGGCGCGCGCGGCCGGGCCGAGATCGTCCAAGTACGACTCGAAGGAGGAGGCCATGCACCTCGAGACGCTACGGCAGATGAGGGGGATGCGGGCGCACCACCTCTTCAGCCACCACGTGCCCGATCCCGTCCCGCCGGACATGGACGTGCCCCAGCCGCCTCCCGTGCCGGCGGATCCGTCCGTTCCCCTGCGCCTGCTCGAGGCCCTGACGACTCTGCGACTGCGACACGAGGCGTCCGTCAAGGAGGCGTCGGACCTCGTCGGGGGGGGGTCCGGCGTGCCGTCCGCGTCGTCGTACGCGTCGTACGCCAACGACGACCAGTGGGGCGGTCACGCCGAGGCCGCCGGCACCGACGATGGCGGCGGCATCGTCGTCGTCGGCGGCGGCGGTGCCGGCGGCGGCGGCGACCACGGCGTCGACGTCGGGATGATGAAGATGGACACGGCGAAGCTCGCGGCGGCCGCGGGGGGGGTGTCGGGATACGACGAGGAGGCCGATCCCCTCAACGCGCCGGACGTGATCAAGGCCGTGCTCGCGTTCAAACGACGGCTCGAGGACCAGAACGCGAAGGGGAAGAGGAGGAGGGTCGAGATAATCAACGATCGCATGGCGAGGAAGGTCGCGGAGCTGCTGGAGCGGGGCAGGCGGGAACGGGAGGAGCGACGGTCGCGACAGCTGCGGCAGCAGCAGCAGCAGCAGCAGCAGCAGCAGCAACTGGAGGGGCAAGCACGGGAGCATCATCGAGCCGTCGAGGACGAGGAGACGAAGGATACGGGACGCAGGGGCGTGTCGAACCTTCCGGCCTGGATGACCAAGGGCCAAGCGGGCGGAGGCGCCGACGCCGGCAACGGGGCCGCCGTCCCTCGAGCCGAGGAGGAGGAGGAGAAGGAGGAAGAGGAGGCGGGCGGCGACGACGACCACGACGGCGGGAGGAAGCGCAAGTTCGTGCCGTCCGAGGCCAATCGCGACATAAACGCTCGCAGGCAGAAGCTCGACGTCTCGGGGGGTGGAACGAGCCTTAGCGAGATCCGCGCCGCCAACGAGGCGGCCGACGAACTGCGACGGGCCGAGATGGCGGCGGCGGAGGCGACGCCCTTCGCGGTCGAAACCACCAAGGAGGGAATCCTCTCGGCGGGGTGCAGATTCCCCCCCCTTTCTCCCTCGGCCGCGGACCCGTTGAAACGGTACGTCACGTCGCAGATTGTCGACTACCTCGGCGAGGAAGAATCGACCCTGATAGAATTCATCATGAAGGAATTGAGCAAAGAGGGCGGGTGTACGACGTTATCACTATTGGAAGAGATGAAGATGGTGCTAGACGAGGAATCTGAAGACTTCGTGTTGGGATTGTATCGTAAAATGTTGGAGTAACACAAAATGTCCCCGTCGACCGTATTCACGTGAGCCTCTGTCAATTGCAACATTATGCCAACTTTGTTTAGCCATCCTGTCATCTTTTTCCACGAGAGAGATTTCTTCGATGTTCTCGGATGGAAATAATGTTCAGCATCGCTTTGGTAGTGAGGGGAAAAGGGGGGGAGGGGGGGGGGGGCGGGGGGGAGTGAGAAAGAGGATCAGGAAGAGCATTCAGGTTAGTTTTTGACATATATATAAAAAGTCACATCATAACTTACTATCTTTCAGGGGGAAATGGACATTTCCAAGGACTTTATTAGCTCGCTTCGAATACGGGCAATATTGTCAATAATCTAGTTGAACTGTGTCCTGGTTTGATAGCCACGACGTATCAGTGAGTATTCTATGATAACGTCAGGGTGTGGCCATCCAAGGGCAAAAACTCCACCAACCGTGTAGCTGTTTGTGGCGTCGCCTTCACAAGGGGCCTCATCTGAGGACTATTTTTCCTCAACGTTTTTGCGATGTACTAACACTAAAAAGTGCAGTTCCTGTTTTCTCAACGGGGTCCATAAAAAGATCAGGAGAGTATCTAAGTCACCGCATTTCTAATTCGTGCTTGGTAGCTCTATTAAGAAAGAGAAGTTGTTGAAAAATCGTTAGCTATTTGATCTAGTGTCATCGATTATTTGTTATAGACACCTCTTAGATCCTTATGCAATAGATGGAGGCCTTGAAATTTCATCATCATCGTAATCATCGCTATTGCGACGACTGCCGTCCAAGTGAAAATTATCGCCCAAATAACGAAGGCGATCGTCGTATTCAGCCCGCTCGACGCCGCCGCTCGTCTTACGACTCCCACTCGTCCTACGACTCCCGCTCGACGAGTGACTCTGCCGTCTTTTCGAACTCCTGACGGATTCAACATTCGACCTGTGGCTTTGATTGCTGCGATGGCTCGTCGAGGAGCGACGGCTCGATAACGAGGTTTCTGATACCCCAAGATCGCGGCCGCTTCGACGAGCATCGCGATTTCCGGTGGAATCCCCGCCACTACGGGTGCTGATGGATCGGCTGCTGTAATCGTTCCCATCGGCCGATCCGCGGCCGCCGCCACCACGACCGCTCCGACGATCGCCGGCGTGGCCATCGCGATGATCAGGGTCGTCCGAGTACGACAAAATCGTCCTGGAGGACTTCAACTCAAACTCCGACGCGCCACCGCCGACGTCGTCGATCCCCGGGCCGACGTCGCGCTTGCCCACGTATTGCCTCGCGAATTGGAAGAACACGACGAAGAGCGCGGCGACCGTGAGCCCGAAGAAAACGCGACACCTGTTGCTCGCGCAGATGCGGTGATCGTCCTCGTTCACGGGTGCGCCCCCGAGCGCCGTCGACGAGGCCACGGCCGACGACGACGCGGCCCCGCCGCCGCCCCCCCCGTGCCCGTTCGCGAGGCGGGCGTAGACGCAGTCGCTCTCCGAGATGCCGACGCGTGCCTCCTCCATGTCGAACATGACGTCGTGACCCATCATCGCGTTCGCGCCGAGGACGATGCCGTCCCCGTCCAACAATATCCGAGGGACGTACGTCCCGTCCCCGACGTCGGAGCGGCGCATGTAGTGCCTCGGGGGCACGGCGAGGACTACGTCGTTCGGGGTGCCGACGTCGACCTTCCCGGCCAGGCCCGGTACCTCGCGCGGGTCCGTCGTGCGCACCTCGTCCCCGACCCCCCCAGGGTGCGGCACCAGCTGGAAAATGACCGTGGGCAGCCTCGGCAGGTCGGACTCGCGCATCGCGATCGGATCGTGAGAGTACTCCGCGCCCGTGATCTCCGTCCAGAGCCTGCGGAATTCGTCCGACACGTGCCCGACGACTAGGATCGTGTCCGACGACGACGAGTCGATAATCGCGCCGACGCCGACGTCGATGGCGTGATACCTCGACTCGACGTCGAACATTACGCTCGCCTCGGCGTCTCCCCCGTCCCTGAGGTACATCTTTCGAATCGTGACAACGAAGGCGGACGACGTGCCCTCCCCCACGCTCTGGGCGAAGACCATCGGCGTCTTGTGAAGCCTGACGTCGACCCCGCCGAATACGATCGTTCCCCCCGCCGCCGTCGCGTCGTCCTCGGACGACGGGGGAGGGACGGTCGTGACGGTCCCGGCGAGGCAAAGGCTGAAGATCGCCCTCCGTATCGTCGACGTGGCCCTCATCTGCCCCCAGAAGCTCCCCGCCATCCTGTCCAGCCCGACCACGCCGCTCGTTATGCGGCCGTCCTCGGGTTGGTATCCAGTCGCGCTCGTCTGACATCCGAAGGTTAGGGGGAACGAGTATTTGCGGGATGAGTCGTCGCCCGCGTACGCCAGGTCCGTCGCCTCGTACGCGACCCACCCGTCCATCGTCCCGCCGTCCGCGACGGCTACTACCGCATTCGGATCGACGTCGCGTCGTCGTCCGCCCTCGACGATGCACAGACCCCCCCCGTCCTCCTCCTCCTCCTCCTCCTCCCCCCCCCCCGTCCCGACAGAGCACGACCCGAACAGGCACTTCCCGTCGTCGTTCATCTCGCACCTAGTCGTATGGAAGCTCGACGACAATTTCGGCTCGAGGAACGTCGAGACGTCGGGATCGTTCCGACAGCCGTCGCAATCGGAGCAGGGGAAGGCGGTCACGTACGATCCGGTGTCGACGATCGCGGTCTGTCGTTGGGGGGGCAGGCCCACGTACACGTCGAGGTAGTACCGTATCGCCCCCCCCCTCTCGTCCCCGCGATGGAGGGGAACGAGATGCGCCCGACCGTCGCCATCATCATCCCCATATCCCCCCCCCCCCGCCCCCTCCCCCTCCCCCTCCTGCCTTCTTGTTGTCGGCGGCAATAATTCGCGCCGTCGTCTCTCGACCACCTGTCGTCGCGTGAGTAGCGGAAGCGCGACGATAGTCGTTCTCCCGTCGTCGTTCCCGCCGACGACGCAGGCGGCCATCAGGGCGGCTCCGGCCGCCGCGACAAACGACGAGCGATGGTTCATGGATGCGATTCCTTATTTTCCTTCTACCTAGGTAGGACGATACTGTCTTCTTCTCTGTCCGTTGATTTTGTGGATCTATTTTTGGCGAACTTTCGCTAAATAACGCCGATACTCCTTCCCCCAGCGCGCGGGCGCCCCCCCCCGACGCCCCCGCTTCCCCTGCCCTACCTGTCTCCACTCAAAATTGAAAATTGAATCTTGACCTGCACCCGCCCTACGTAACTTACAGGTACGTAGGGCAGTGTCCTGCCTCGACGTACCTGTAAGTTACGTAGATAGGGCGGGTACAGGTCAAGAAGATTCAATTGGAGTTGAGGGAAAAAAGTATGATTTAGTAGTTTCACCCCATATGATAAAAGTGCGAAATCATAGTTTTCTCTGTTAGTGATTTTTACTAGAAAAAGATACTCGACCATGATCTCCGCCGCCGCCTCTCCCCTCCTCTAGTCTTATTGAGTAGATTGTAATGACTATGCAATTGAGTATGAAAAAATAGGCTTTATTTTATGAAAATTATGATCTACTACTCGTAATAGTCATCGCCGTACTCGGCTCGGCCTCGAAGAGGCTCTCCCCACAGTCCGCAATGGTGATTTGCGTCACCACCGCACACGCCCGGAACGCGGTCCCGTGGAGGGTGATGTGGTGGCGTAAGACCTGGGAGAGGATCCCCCAGGTCTTCAACCGCCCGTTCAGCGTCTCGTGACGCGCCCTCACCCGCCCCTGCATTGCCTGGCGTTCGTGTGGGCCCCTGTCCGTGTTTGCGGGGCACACAATCTTGTCGGCGTGCCCCGCGCACCCCTTGTCCACCTCGGCCCGCGTGCCAGGCTCAAGGAAATTGCACAAAACTTTGTTAAAAATTGCGATGTCTGTGAACTTATCCGCGGGGTAAGGGCCCTGGATCCACACCAGGTCCCCCCCCAGATTCGAAACGCCCAGCTCGTACCGGAGGGACTTCCCCACGTACTTGTGCGATCCGAAGGGTTTCCCCTCCATCGCCAGTCCCTGTTGGGGGATACAGAAGTCCGTCCCATTGATCGTCATGAGACAATCGTTGAGGATGTCCCCTTTTTTTTACTTTCAAAGTCTATCTGTGGTGGCGGCGGCGAAGGAGGGGGGGGGCTGTGAGGACGCGGTGGAGAAAAAAATCGAATATTCACGCAATTGCGGCGAGGGCAGGATGGTCTGTGGTTCAAGGATCCGGTAGCCGGTGCTGGGGGCCTCCGAACAAAGACGAACACTCCGCGCCGTCCTCACATTGTGAGTAAATAAATTTACTCACCACCACTTCTTCAAGCTCCGCGATGGCCTTAATAAAGGCCCACACCCACTTGCGAAACGTCTTCGCATCGACGGCTCCGGCGGATGCGCCGACGGTGGCGCACGCCGGGCCCTGCTTTGGGTAGGCCTTCATAAAATGAAGTGTCCAAAGCAGGTGCTTCGGGCGGCCTTTTTCCGGGAGGAGGGATTCTCGGAGGAGGAGATCCCAAACGATCTCCACGGCCTCAACACGAGTCCCGAAGAACTCGCAGAAGTGCCGCGCCTCCCTATCGGTTGTCCCGACAACACGGGACATCCTATTTTGGATGTCCCGTGCCTCCGCCTCCCAATCAACATTGTCGAGGTCGACGTTGTAGTCATTGTCCTTGTTGTTGTCAAATAAGCGGTGATGGGGGTGGAGGTCATTGTTAGAGGAGGCGTCGGAGGAGACGGAAGGGGGGAGGGTGTTCTTCTTGGTGGTGTGTTGTGAGGTTGTGTGCTGTGTGGTGTGGTTGGTGGAGGGGCCAGCCACGCCACATCAGTACTGATATTCTGGTGCCACCATGACCCCTTTTTTGTGCCAAAATAGTCTCTTACTTTTTATGTAACAAAAAACGCTTGCAAATCATCTTGCATTTGCAAATTGAGTTTTGCAAGCTCGAGCTTGCAAAACTCTATTTGCAAGCTGCCTACAAAGGAACTCGTGGAAAACGTACTGTTACAAAAGTTTTGCAAGCTTGAGCTTGCAAAACTCAAATTGCAAGCTCATGGTACAAATCGTCGAATTTTGATAAAATTCGACCAGCATAAGTTACACACTGGTGGATTGTCATTTTTTCTACCTAGGTCAGCACCAGGAGACCTACAGGGGTAACTCCGCGCCTGACAAAAAAACACCAACCACTCCAACACAACCACACAACATCATTAAAAAAATCACTCCGCCACTTCCTCCTCTCCCCCCATGCCTCGCCCACCAACACCGAAGGTTCAGAATTGGGGAGAAGCCGGCGAAGCAATACCCTACGAGCTGGTCCGGTCTGACGCTGTCGACATCTACGACACCTCGCTCAAGAACATTGAGTGCGTGCAACTGGCGCACTTCCAGCAACACTCGAGCAAGAATTTTAGGCGCAACTTCTGCAACTAAGCCACCCGCCTTGACCTAGAGGATTCATACCACGGCGCAAGACAACGCGCAGCCAAAGAAGGTAAGCTGCATGTTTGTTATTCTATTGTATTTTTGTTTGTCATGTCATTTACTTACCTTTTGCCTCGCCGCCGCCGCCGCCACTGATGACAAAGACGAGGAGGTTGAGCACAAGGACAAGGACAAGGACAAGGACAAGGACAAGGACAAGGACAAGGACGCGCCCAACGCAGCCACGATGCCCCCCAAGAAAAAGCCCGCAGCAGCCACGGCAGCAGCCGCAGCACCTGCTGTGGAGAAGGAGGTGACGCCTCCCCCCACCCCTAAGCCATCAATCTTCTTGGTCAGCTCCGCCGACATGTTTGGCGTGAGCTACTTCTGCGAAGGCACTCAAGACTTTGCAGAAGTGGCCTTCCACGTCAACGGAGTGCTCCACAATACCGACTATCACGTGACCGTATCTTCGGACGGCAAGGCCATCAACTACGTGCATGTGGTCCGCGCATGACCTAGGCTGGTGGACAACTTCTCCCCTGAAACGAAATGTTACTGATGAAAGT
>JALLAZ010000106.1:0-26074 GCA_036939755.1 Stephanodiscus triporus
AGAGCAGCGGCGCCATTAAATCATGGCGCCGCCGCTCCCCAACACCATGCGCAGGTCGCGAGCCATCGGGCTTGCGTTCGCTGTCGTTGGTTTGCTTGTTTGGAGGGGCAAAAACAGAGGGATCAAAAAATAGAGGGAGGGGGGGGTGCCTGGGCCTTAAATGTGGCCATCGTTTTGCAAATTAAGACACAACAATCACATAAAATTGACGTAAGCAATGGAGGGGGAGTCCGTGAGGACGCGCGGCTGGGGAGGAATGCGTGGGGATGCACTGTTTCATCAGTTCGGCCATCAAAATGAATTGACAAAAATAAGAGAGAGAGGGATGGGGCTGTGGCCTTAGATAGCTGATGTTAAATCGGGGGACACAACAACCAACCGAAAGTCGGTTCCGGCGGCGGAGGAGACATTGGGGAAGGCGCGCGACCGCGATGGAACGTGTGTTGGGCGCATTTTGCCTTCGTTTGGGGCGGCGAACCGAGCAGCAGAAATAAACAAGAATAAAAATACGTCGTGGCCTTAGATGGCCTCAAAATGACGTTAAAAAACACAACAACCAACAAAAAACATGAGGCCTCGACGGGGGGGGGTGGGATTCAACGAGTGAATGGTGGGGGGTGCAGGGGAAGCGCGATTAGATCGTTTTGGGGGCAATCAAGTTGGAGTAAATGAAAAAATAAGATAAAATTGATCAGTTTATTAAATTATATTCTTTCTCGGCCAATTTAAATAATCAAATAAAATCCTTCCACAGAGCCATCGACCACCCCATCGCGGAGGTGGTACCGGGAGGGTTTTGTCTAAATCGCAATAGCCGTGCCGCTGGACCCGACGAACGGCTCCGCCATGGTCGGGCTCAATTTTGGCCTTGGGGTCTTCTGTTTATACTTATTCCTACGTGAAAAATCACCGAGAGGTAGGTTGCTGTTTTTTTGTGTTATCATAGAGTAAAAATAATAATTACGCTAGATATAATTTTGATACACAAAATGCAATGAACTTCTCAGTCAAAAAGCTGTTGGCTTGTTTCCATGTAGGAATTAATATCAAAAAATTGAAAATGTAAAGAATTGGCCCAGCTAGGATGAGAACCAGTCAGTGATAACTTTGTCTTCTCTGTCGGTGACAACTCCTTGATCTGTCATGTGGGGACCCTGGTTAAGCCCGGTGGATAGTGTGGGAGACCTGTTTCTTGATGAAGATTTCTTCTTCAGGTTTTCCTTTTTAGTGCCACATTTGTTTGTTGATAGTGGAGCATGATCCTTGGTTTCCTTTTTTTTGGACCGTTTGCTAGATTCCTTTCTCCTCTTGCATTGCTCTCCTACACTTCCATATTGTCTAGTATGATATATGAAAGTGTGGGGGGGGTGTTAGAGTAGCTATGTAATCTAGCCACTCTCTTTCAGCTACTCACCCCACTACGTGTGTGTGTGTGGCTGACATCTGTTATGCCGCCAATATTATGGCCATCACCGCCCGCCCCCCACTCCACCATCATCAGACCACCGGTCCGTTGTCTGTTCCGTCCTCCAAGAGGGGATGCAAGGACAACACGGACAGCCAAGCTCTAGTCTAAACAGTGATGAACTTTTTCAGGGGTTTAATGGGGACTATCTACTGAAAAATCAGCCCGAGATGGAATGCAATGGAGTGGAGTGAAATACTGCTCTGTCACAATAAATGGTTTAGGCTGACGTAAATAATAATACATGGTCACAAAACAAGATAAACTATACAATCGGTGGTGGCTTCCGAGTCCTCCTCTTAGGTGTATTTCTTGTCTCCCCAGAAGAAGGCGTGCCACCCTCACTACTTCTTGACGCCGAATCTCTATCACTACTAGATGCCCAATCGATACTGTTGTGTCTGCGTGGTGAAGACAGACGACGAGAATGCTCCGATTTGGCTCTCTTGTTCTCTTCATCAGCTAACAAAGATGATCTCGTCTTCTTCGCGGAGGATCGTGTCACTTTGGGTCTTTCTTTTTCCGCTTTACGATACCTGTGTATTGCACGCCACGCATAAAGGCTGAGCAAAAGCCACACAACGCCTATGGCTATGCCGATGGTTTTGTACAACTTTCGACTTTCGGCAGCATCCTCCTCCTCGTTCTCCGCCTCCAAGGAGATTGTCGGCGCCTCGGTGTGGGGCACGGACAATCCTCCATCGACGACTTTCACGAAAATGTCATTCAGGTCGCGAAAGTAAGACACGAAGACCGCATTGCCGTTGAAACTCTCGATTAACTCAGCCTCGTGGACACTTAATTCCTCCGCGACAAAAAATGCTGCCACCTCGCGTGGGAGCTTCGTCAAAACTTCTACTTCGGTCATGACGAATACGGTGGGGTACGTCGCGTTGAAATTGTCATTCTCCATCTGGTTCTCCATCTCCGCCGCCACCGCACCACCGCCACCGCCGGCGGTGGCCTGACGACCGCGCCCGGCGGCTTCTCCCTCGCGTCCTTCTTCGCCCTCCCCCCCCCCACTCCTCCTCTTCTTCTTCTTCTTATTCCCTCCCATTTTGTACACGTTCTGATGAAATATCGTCAGGCCTAGCACTTGCACCTCGTTTCTCTTTAAGTCTTCGTTCTCCTTCAGGAATCCAAACACCCGATCGATGTATTCCTCCTGCTCGCGATCGTCCATGACGCGTTCCGGAACGTTCGCCATGTACAGCACCAACTCGACGGTCTCGAACGACGGCCCGGCCGCCGCGGCGACGGCACCGTCTTCGTCCCCGGGGGACGGAGCGGTGGCGGGGAGGGGAACGCAAGGACGATCCGGTCGGCATAAGGGTCGCGTGGCCCCGGGGGTCGGGGACGGAGACGGATCCCCGGCGACGTACGGCGAAGGCGGCGAAGGAGACGGATCCCCGGCGACGTATGGCGAAGGCGACGTCGCCGGGGGCGACGTGACGTCGGGCAGGCCCGCGATGGAGGATGCCACATCGGACACGGAGAAAACGGAGAAATTTCCGAGCTCGTCGTCCTCCTCCTCCGCGGCGGGCTCCTCCCCCTCTTCCTCTGTGGTGGGCTCCTCCCCCTCTTCCTCCGTGGCGGGCTCCTCCCCCTCTTCCTCCGTGGCGGGCTCCTCCTCCTCCTCCTCCGCGGCGGGCCCCTCCCACTCCTCGTCCTCGGCCAATTCGAACCTGTAATGTATCCTCCCGACGAATCCAACGGGCCTATCCAGGTAATAGTCCCCCTCGGTCGGGTGCAACGGATAGGTCTTCGTCCCTAGTCCCTCGTACAGTTCGAGGTGGGGCGTGGAGGCGACGATCGTCGTATCGAACGACGGGGGGGAGACGACGTCGTTCGAGGGGGAGGAGGAGAGGGCGACGTATATGTCCATGCTCGCGACCGTCAGGTAGAACGACCTCGTTGAGTCGGGACCGCGGAGTGCCCACTGTCCGACGAAGTACTCCTCGGGCACGACGACCAGCGGGCAGGCCGCGGTGGTGGCGGTGGTGGTGGAGGAGGAGGACGCGGCATCATCAACACCCGCCCCCCCCTCGCGGATCTCGTCATCCCTGCGATGATCGGCAATCGACCTCGCCGTACGGCCGTCGACCGCGCACGGGACGCGATCCTTGACGATCCCCTCCGCGATCAGGCCGTTCGGGCTCTCCACGTCCCAGTATTCCGGACCGAGCGGACCTCCCCCCGATCCCATCGAAGTAGTCGTAGTCGTAGTCGTCCCGTCGATCCCGGGCCACGGCTCCGGATCGTAATACGGCCCGTCCCGCGAAAATAGCTGGTAGAACACCGCCCCCCCGAGGGAGGTGCGGAATTCGAACCCCGTCAGCACGACGCTCGCGTCGATCGGGATGTCCGGCCTCGTCCGGACGTTGAACAGCACCCCCACGACCGCCGTCGTCGTCGCGCCGTCCCCCCCCCCGCCGTCGTCGTCGATCGCGGTCGTCGTAGTCGTCGCGGCGGCGACGTCGTCGGTCGTCGTCGCCTCGTAAAGTCGGGGATTGGATTTCAGCACGTACTCCCCCTCCCCCGATAGAATCCTGGCGGGGACGTCGTGCCGATCGCCGGGGCGGTCGTCGACGACGACGGCCGCGACGTCGCCGGCGTTCGCGCGACCCCTCCCGACGACGACGACTACGACGACGACCACGACGGAATAAAGGAGGAGGAGGGGGGGGAGACGACGGGAGGAGGATGGCCGCGACTCGGAGGAGGACGAACGACGACGACTCCCCCATCCTCGCGGCGCGATGGAGTTTTTATCGGTCATCGTCGCGTTCCCCCGTGTTCTCCCGTCGCCCCCCCCTCCCGCCCTACTACTCGGATTACTTACTCTTGTTATTATTATTCCCGACGTGGGGAGAGAGAATGATGAAACGCCGATGCCCTCCGCATCCGCGCCCCAGCCCCCCCCGCCCGCCCAGAAAGAGGGGATAGACGAGATAGAAATGAGGTTGGGAAAAACGGACCAGCTTCGCCTCTTTTTTGACACCCCCCTTTATTCATTCAACTCTCATCTCATCTTGCACACTTTGGTGGTTGATTCGGCACCGTTCGCAAATTTTTTTTACGAGAGAGATCTTGGGATCGCAGAGAGTCTATGGTAGGAATAGTATCTGTTTATGACCCTCAGCCCACAGCGAGGAAAAGACAGCATCATGACTGGTCGGTGACCAACATGACGTTGCTTTCGAGATCCTTCAGGCCGTCGACGGGGGCATTGCAATCGTTCCTAAAGCCATTCGGAGTCAAACGGTCCCCGGATTTTTATATCGTCCGAAACAGACCAACAGAAGCTTCGATTTCGTCGATCCTAGCGAGAGCACCTAGCGCGACGGCGCACGACGATGCTCAAAATCCTCGAACATTTCCATCGCTCGTGGGGGTGGGTGAAGTTCGATGTCTGACTTCTAGTGCCGCCGATGGTATTGATAAATTTTCTTCGTGTTCTGATGAAGATTGTGAGCGTGAGGATGAAACGGTCGAAGCCACCCGCAGGAAGGCGTGGTTGGAAAAGCTGAATGAGCTGAAAGACTATAAGTTGAATCACGGGGACACGCTTGTGCCCCAACAATGCCCTGCAAATCCATCACTAGGGCAATGGGTGTCTACACAACGAACGAGGTACACAATGTACCAGAAAAAAATAGAATTCGAAGAGAAATGGAGAGGCGTTGAGGTGTTGGATGACGAAGTGAAAGAGGAGATGAAACGACTTAAACGAGGGTCAAGAGGCATGACCGAGAAACGCATCCAGCTCCTCGAAGCAGAGGATTTTGTTTGGGATCCATTTGAAGCTCAATGGTTTGAAAGGCTAAATGAGCTGAAAGACTATAAGTTGAATCATGGGGACACGCTTGTGCCCAAAGTTTACCCTGCAAATCCATCACTAGGGCAATGGGTGAGTCATCAACGAAAGACATATACAATTTACCAGACGAAAAAGGAAATTGAAGAAAAATGGAGTGGCGTTGAGGTGCTAGATGGCGAAGTGAAAGAGGAGATGGACCGATTGATGAGACGGAGTTCAGGCATGAATGAGAAACGCATCCTGCTCCTCGAAGCAGAGGGTTTTGTTTGGGATAAGCCTGATCATGTCTGGGAATCGCGATTCCAAGAGTTACGTGCTTTTGTGGCTTTGAACGGCCATGCTGTCATCTACCAGCGAAAACTTGGCCCCTATGATCCTCTGGCTGGATGGGCATCAATGCAGAGACGGAATTACATAAAGCGTCAGAATGGGCAACATACAACCTTGACCGAGGATAGGATCAAAAAGCTGAATTCTGTTGGTTTTGCATGGGGGAAGTACGAAAACGAGAGTTCAACGGACGCTTTGGTTGAGAGTAATTGCTTGATACTCAGTCTTTCCAATACTTCGCATAATTAACTTGACTTACGAAATCCGGCACAACTTGTTGTAGATGTGAGTGCACCCAATTTTATTTGAAACAATTGTGAGATAGATAGGATTGGATTGAGTTTGAATTGTGTTCATTCACCAAAAGAAATCAAAGAATGATTGTCCCTCGGACACATATCCCAAAACAAGTATAGTCTTGGCCGCACGTACCGCTGTCCTCTTTGGGCCACAAGCGGCTCGCTGGGAGGCAGCGACACGATACAAGTGCCCTCTTTCCGATCCTAGATGGAATTGGCAGCGTGATTATTCCCTCCTTCCTCTAGAAATCGCACTTTTACTTTATTAGTATGAATGATTGCCACCCACTCTCTTAGTGAAAAACAAAACTAGGAGTTGTCACTCCTACATACAGAGAAAAGCTTAACGTTTGTCTCCTCTTCGCGTAATTAGATATCCTACTTTTCGTGTTGGCCTTTTTCACTGGAATTTTCCACAGCTGTCCCGCATAGACACTGCATCGAGTTACAGGGCTGGACAGGCGTTATTAAGAGCGGTGAGATGCTGATTATATTGTGGAGGTAGAATAAAATTTAGAACTAGTTTAACCGAAACCTGTTCTCCATTGGGTCACGCAGGTCAAATATGAGATTGTCATATGTACAAATCACAACTTTCATAAAGCGGCCGGACAAACGCGTTTTGATTCGAATCTTGTCTTTTTTCATAAAAATTGTGCTCTAGTTTAATTGCCCTCTTCACCACTCCACGCCGTCCGCCCCCCAAATAAAATATTCGCCCCAAAGACCCCCTGCACCCATATTCCTACCGGCACCTTCCCTCCCTCAGCGCCTGACTCGCCTTCTTCCTCACGTCGTCGCCGTCGGCCTCCAGCCACCCACCACCACCCTTTACCGTCCCGTCCCTCTTCAAAAATCTCCCCCCCCGCTCCCGCACGACGTCCACTAGGTACGAGGATATCGTGAACTTCTCCGACTTCGAACTCGACTCGTACCATCCTCGCAATTTGCTCGCCTCCTCCCGGAAGGAAACGTTCCCCGGGTGCGTGTTCGCCTTCCCCCCCCGACCGCATATGACGTCGTTCGGACGGGGCGGAGGCGCGGCGCGTTGACGATGCAGCGCGGATGTCGTCGTCGACGACGACGAGGAGGATGAGGAGATGGCGGCGGAGAAACAAGGCTCGGGGGAGGAGGGCACGGAGGATGGCGATGGGAAGGACAGGACCGCGTCCGCGGACGCGACGCTCGTCGTCGACGACCTCGACAAGGGTAACGGCGGGACCGGGGCGAAGTACCCCGCACCGTCCTCGTCGACGGGGGACGACGGGAGGAGGAGGGTTGGTATCTCGTTATTCGAGGGATCGCTAAGACCGCCGAAGATGTTGTTGTAGTTGATTTTGTCGATCCTCGCCTCCCTCCTGTACTCACGCAACCATTCCCCGCTGTTCCGCCTCGCGAGGGGCGGCGTCGTCGAATCATCGCGCAGTCGGAGCATCTCGTGAGAGAGCTGCAGCGGCGTGGGGAACGAGGCCGACGACGACGACGACGACGACGACGACGACGACGAGCCGGCGAGGCGCTTGGGGTCGACGACAGCCCCGACGTCGCCGGTCCCCGCCCCCCTCGTCGACGCAGTCGTCGACTCGCGAGGCCGATCGGCCTCGCATATGGCTCGCCTGCCGGAATTGCGGGGCGGCCGGCAGTCGTGTACGCGTATTATCGCGGGATTGAGCAGCCACGACGACGACGACGACGCCGCCGCGTGCAGGCGCGACGCGAGGCGGGAGGCGACGATTCGGAGTCCGTCGTACGTCCACGACGACGACGACGACGACGACGACGACGACGTCGATCCCCGCCTCGCGGCCACGGGATCGTCCCAATCCTCGGCCCGGGAGAGGGCGGAGGATTGGCTTATCGCCTTCCACGTGTGATTGCCGAGGAGGCCCCCGGAGAGGGGCTGGACCTTGATCCAGAAGGATAGGAGGGGATTCATGGCAATATTTTTTTGTGGGCTGGCTTCTCAGTGTTGTTTACTGGCGGGTTCACACATTTTCAGACGGCCAGATGGCGTGGCGGTGACGAATTCGATTTCTTCGGAAAGCGGGAGTTTCTACCTATGGTATCGTAGTACATACTCTCTAGATAAGAGACATGTAAAAAATGAAAAATATCTCTCTCTCTAGAGTTGTCTTTTAATTCACCTTTATCCTTCTTGTTATTGCCTTCATCCTGCCTCTCTTCTTTGGCAGTTTCAACATTAACAATTTCAATATTCATATGAATATATTGTGTACATGGAGTGTGTAGGTTTAGAAGAGATTCTTTCATCCATATGTATATGTTAGACAGATGAGATGATTTGACGTCCCAGCGATCACAGATTTGAACTTGGTGTGTGTGTATGAGTGTGAGTGTCGGCCTCCAGTAGGAGAGGGTTGCCTTATTAATGCCCTATGGAGGACAAAACATGAGAACCCCTATAGCAGCTGCACATCAATAACATCCTCAGGGGCCACTCTCCAGTTCCAGTCTCCAGCTCTCACTGCGGAGTTAGCAGAGGCGGAGGGGTCCTAGTCTCAGGGGCCTGGAGGATGAACATAAAGAGAAACATGGCTTCCGCCAGCTAGCCACATCACAGAGTGACACATCGGCACTTGCCTCCATACACAATCCCTCAAGTCAGGGGACCATGTCCTGTTTCCAAGTCTTGAACTTTTTACGTCATCACTATGAGTTAGGGACCGATACTTACTGATTTCTTGCATGTATCAAGAATAGAGCTGACCAGTACTAACATGTTATGTAACAAACTTGTAGAATTGTTTTGCAGCTTCTTTAATTTAGAAAAAGCATTATCCCAACATCACAAATCAGATGACAATGCATAACAGTTGGTCTATGAATTGAAGGGGGTTTCACAGATCCACCAAGATTGAATATGATCTACATTACTACCCAATAAAAAAGAAAATTAGAGGTTGGAAAATGAAAATCTAAGTTTGCTCAACTTCTCTCGAGGTATGATGAATATTCCTCCCAACACTTCTGTGTCTTTGACATTTGAGTTATGGTCATAACTGTTGCTTTGCCAATAGAGATCCGATATCCGATGTTTCACCAAACATTCTGTGACAGACTCTGCTCGAATCATTGTTTCAATCGCAAGAAAGATCAATGCCAAATCTCTTCCTCACGGATGATACCAACGATTCCACACCCACCTACAGTAGTGATTCCTTACCCTGACTTTGATAGCTCCGCTCTTAGCTGAGTAGTGAATTCATCGTCGATATCATCGTCGTCCCAATTATCCTGTAAGCCGGATACACGCGCGCAGGTCAGAAAATAATTGCGGTTATTGAATAAGACGCGAGAAATTTAACACATGCGTACGGGGACGGACACAGATTCAATATTCCCACGTGTTTTGTCTCCAATGTCGGCGGAGCGTCCCCGAGAATGAACGACACCGCCCCTCGACCCAAACATCCAAATCGTTCCCGCTTAAAGGTGCCATCTTCCCGGTCACCGATAAAGAACGCACCTGCCACTGCTGACTGTCCTCCGCATCCTCGTCGTTCTTATTCCATTGACACGGTTCGAACTCCTCAAATTCGTCATCCTCCTCGATCGCCTCGACGGCCGACGGAGGCGATGGCGTAGGATTAGCCGTTGAAGCCGCGGCGACGTCCTTTGTATCTTTTCCGGTCATGATTGTTTGGTTCCGATGGAGCTTGAGCACTGGACAGTGGCGGTGTTTGTTGTTGTTGTGTTTTTTTTTGTGTTTTTGCGAGGAAATTCGTAGAGCTTCGATTCACAACACCCCAAAGTGAAAAGGGAAGACGCGACAGACAGGCTGACGACGAGACGACGACGACGAGACAATGCAATGATCAATTATTATGCTTCGCGGAGCTAACAAACCACCCGCCTTCACTTCGTAGTAGAAAAACACAGCACGAACATGACCCGTTCCTACGCCGTCGTCATTTCAGTTGTTTTGCCTCTCATCGGCGGCACCCATGGTTTCTCACCCGCTAAAAATAATGTTGCCACAGCGAGGAACTCGTGGTGGTCGCTTCATTCCACCGTCACTTCCGACCCGACGGCGCCCTCCTCTCCCTGGTTCGCCGACAGCGACGGGGATGGCGCCAGCGTCCCGCCATCCAAGGACAAGTTGAAGGCGCAAATCTTACAACTCGGCGCCGCCCTCGATCGAGGCCAGTCCTACAACCCCACCTCCGGTGAGTATTATTCCTCCTCCATGGACGTCGCGCGTTCGAAGATCCTGTCCCTCGTCGCCATGGCCGACGCCGACGCGAACATCCCCAAATCCCTCGACGACATCGCCGGCGAATGGGAGCTTGTATTCACCACCGTCAAGCATGGCATATTCCGCTCGTCGCCCTTCTTCCTGGCCGTGCAAGAGGCGTTCGAGTACGCCGAGGAGAAGGAGGCCTTCGGCCAGGACAAGGCCACGCTTTTCTTCAAGCTGCACGAATTGCAAACATGCTCGTGGGGGGTAAGCAAAATTGGTAGGGTGGCGCAGCGGATCGATCCGATAAAGGGCTACCTGTTCAGCGAATTCGACACGAGCATATTCTCGTTGACGGTGATACCCATCCTGGGTTGGTTCAAACTCCTCCCGACCTTCGGCGGGTGCGTCGTCACCGCGTCCAAAGCAAAACTTTCTGACGGTGGCGTCGTCGAAATGGAGGTGGACTACACGACATCCCGTCCTGTGCCGGGACTCAGCGGATTGGGTGAGTGGATATGGTCTGTGAAGGTGCCGGTGGGCGCCGTGTGGAAATTCCTCCCGTGGAACAAAGGGAGGAGCGCGTCGTGCAGCGTTACCGTCAGATATGTCGATGAGGATTTCCGCATAGTTGAGGACAAGAGCGGTGACTTTTTTGTGTATTCTCGACCGGTCGTTTGCAGAAATTTGGACGTTTAGTCACGTGGTTGAGATGGAAATGCCGTAGGAAAGTTGATATCCATTAAATCATGCCGATACGGACCTAAAATCACCAAGTACTTGGATCAACGAGCAAATAAACCCACAAAACATAGTTGAGTGTCGAAATTTAGTTAATGTTTGATCCTCAGCAAAGCGCTATCTAAATACTTCATCTGTAAAGTCAACACCACGCCACTTTTTAATACAGCTACTTGAAACATATGCCAAACTACTATTTCAACAAAATCGAAACCAGGCTAGCACTTAACGCTAGCATGCTGAATGCAATGAAGAAAATAGCAATACAAAAGTCTAACCAAGTGGGGTTCTCTACATCCGCTGCCACCGCAACATCGAATTGTTTCTTTCCTTCGGATTGTTTCTTCGCCGCAATTGCAGCTCTAATAGCCATTACCCCCAGGTATGGCACAGCAGGGCAAAACTATAGGACCTGGTTTCAGTCGGCTACACGATTTTGATTCTACGCTGATTTTGCCATCGTCCACCCCATCAAATGAACTGGACCTCTTTCTATTGATATCGTCATCTTTTACCATTTGCTTAACAAAGATTCCTCCAGTACCTCAATAACATCATCAACCACACAGGACACATTTTTGAATGTCTCTTTGCTTACGTGGCTCTGATGCAGTACGTTTAATATGCGGACGTTTGGGGTCTTCTTCCTGTCGGAAGAAGTTCAGTCTCTTCTGCCTCTTTTCTGCAATCGCACACCAGATCAGCATGAGGAGGAGATACCACACAACTTCCTTCGGATACTTAGTAAGCATCGATTTGGATTTTGAAGTGGGTTTGGGCGATGTTCCATTCGGCAGCAACGTCGACGATTCCGGCGGCTCCTCCTCGTATTATAATGCAGGAGGAGATGATGCTCCCCAAGTCTCATTCACCAATGCTAAGAGATCCTCACCATACGGCCATCATTGTTTCGCGTCGATTCCTCCTGCCCAACACTGACGCATCGTTGCCTTCGTGGGTCCTCCTCCCGCGGAAGAAGAAAACAACAAAGACGTGCCAGATGACGAAGGAAGTCACTGGATACGCAAAGAACATAGTCATGCAGATCAAGATCCGTCCAACATTTCCTGCCCTTCTCATGTTTTGACTGGACAATTCCAAAAAGTTGTTGATTACATTGCCTTGAGGTCCATCACACATGGCGTAGAGATATATTATCCGTCATTTTTAGCGTAGATAAACGAAAATGCGTTTCGTTCCCGATGACGTTTTGAAAGACGGAAATGGGAACAGCGAAAGTCGCAATACTTACCCTCGGTATCCAAGAAGGCAAGGAACCCCATGATCCCACACGCCGCCGCCTCCAATACTCCGCACAGCAGCAGTGCCCTCGTCGTGACCTTCACCCGCCGTTTCTTCATCGGGCGCTCCAACGACTCGGCAATCAAGAAGGCACCGTGCTGGCAGGTGAATGCGCTCCCCAACAAGCCGAGACCGATGAATACTGTCCAGCCGTTGGCGACGGCTTTCGAGACAATGTGCATCAGTCCACCATTTTCGTTGATGAAGGATCTCCACGGGTCGAAGACGACGACTATCATCACTATGAAGCATTAGGATACGACGACAAGCTTGGACGTATTTGCCAATGCTGCCATATCCTGTTTAGGGTGCACGGCGCTGGAGCAAAATATTTGCATCAATTGCAGATCAAGATATATACATCAATTAAGATCGTCACCTTGATACATCTAAGCACGCCTCTTAAAATCACTCACTCTTTTTAAGCTAATCGGAAGAATGACAGCCATCGTGCTTACAGTCAGAGCGGCCCTGCTCTCCATGCCAAGGTTCCCCGGTGACACCCCCAAGAGCACCGAGAGCGTATCCTTGATGATCACGAGGTACGGCAGGCATCCGCCTGGACACAAAGTAGAACCCAAACGAGCCGTAGGTCGATTCGGGCAGTCTTTCGTAGGTGGACACCCCGGCGAGCTTGGCGGTGCCTATCAGTATCCTTAGCGACTTCTCGGTCATCACGACGAAGAGCACGATGAGGAACGCCCCCGCGACCAATCCCGTCTCCTTCATGGCATATGGCATTCCCAATATGCCCGAGCCTAGCGATGAGGTTGGACGTGGCGCCGACGATAGTGCCTACATAGGAATAAGTAGCAAGTACCATACGAACTCTCTGTGGATTGTGAATAAGTAGCAAGTACCATACGAACTCTCTGTGGATTGTGGGGATACAATACAGAGAGAGAGAGCATAAAATTGGCGCACGAACAACCCACCCCCCTCCGCCTCCAAGAGATATGGTAAGGAGCTACCACGAGTTAGGGAGTACATCACTTCAATTACTCATTTACTCGTAATAGCAGCAGGCAGCGATGATAAATTCCCGATCCATTGGCAGCGGCAGCATCGCCGAGGGGACGTCCATCGTCCCTTCTTCCTCGAATGACGAGGCGTGCACTCCAGGACGACAACTGTCGTGGAGCGACTTCGACTCCCTCGAACGGCAGATGGCGCGGCATACTGAGACCATGCAAGAGCGCATCAAAATACTGGAGCAGCATATCGAGGATTTGGAACACCAGCTGCCGAGCACCAGGTCGGGAGAACGAATTGGTTTGCTCGGGTGGGACGATGGAGGGGCGATTGGCGACGTTGTACACGAAGAAGAGAACAAGCACCGTGGAACGGTGGCATCCCCGGAGGGGGGGGACAATGCCCAAACGCCACAGTGCGAGTCAAACTTTCCAACCATCGAAATGGGTCGACGGCTGAGGCGCCGTACCTACTCGCGGAGATCAGCAAAAGCCATACTGCCGAGCGAGAGTGAAGTGGAGCGCATAGATGACAGGTTCGAACTACCAGAGAGTACCTACACTATGCTAACGACGGAGAAAATATTGTCTATTGGCTTTGCAACGGGGATATTTGCCGCGATTCTTCCCATGATGTGCCTCATCATCGTCTTCATGAACGAAATTGATAATGCCAAGCCAGGGAACCCGCTGGCACTTCCGTGGAACGTGGGACTCGAAGTCCGTATGGCGCAATATTTGGGTAGGTCTGCCATTTCATGCTTACAATCTCCGTCGTCATCGAATTTACTTAGGTGTGTAGTTCAAAGCTCATGCTTCTGTTCAAAAATTATCTCAGCACTTTTGATTGGTGAGGATTTCCCAGGTAGTATTGTGTTGTTTTATTTTCGTTCGATTGATGTGGCTTACTTCGCCATACTATCCTGATCTTTTTATGCAGGAGTTTTGATGGAGAATGAAATCCCACAGGGTCTAGAGATTATCGGCAAGGGCGCGGAGCAAAGCCTATCTCGCTGTACAAGATTCAGTATGAAGAGGATTGTACTACCTGCACTCCTTCGGCTGTGTGTGGGATACATGTTTCTTGTAAATCTGTTCGTGTCAGTTGCCCAATCGTCATCAGTAATTAACATGTTCTATGACATTCTTGCGCTTGAATTTGTTGAGAACATCGACGATGTCATCTTTGGGTTGTCAAAGCGAGGTGAGACAATCTTCCCAATACACCTCATTCTCACCATAGTACGCGAAACTTACTAAAAGTTGAAACAACTCAGGGTTCTTCGGGCGTAAACTTAAAGCTGCAACCAGACCGCATTTCATCGAAAGCAGTCGAGAAAGCAATCGACTTAGGCGATGGACAAAACGCACTATTAGATTCTTTTACATCTTTAACATGGGATTAAGGTATGACGCTGCTTTTTCCCGTTTATCATCATAATTTTTATGTATTTTCATCGCCGCTATCGATAGACTGCTCATATTAAATGTTGGCTCAGCCTTGGCGCGTTGTCCTACTTTGCAATGCGACAGAATCAAGGCACCTACCGTTGCAAGGTAGTTGCCGTTTCATTTGGAGACGAGGTATGGGAAGATGCTTACGTTGAAGATGTTATGGAGAAGAGGCTTGTCATCTATTCTCACTTTAACGGAATCTACGAAGAGCAACCAAATGGTAAGCTGTTATTTTTGGAAAAGTATTGTGAATTGTGTAGGGAAGAAGTCGTCGCTCAAGAAATTGCTACCTTTATTCGTTTAAGAACTTCATCACAACAGGCCAAGGTATATCGAACGGAACAAAGTGGACGGCGCTCCGTTCAAACATGGAGTCACTCCTGCTGAAATCGTCTACTGCCAGGAAATTGAATCATGGGTATTTAGACACAAAGATATCAGAACGTCTAACAATGAGAATGGGGTAAGTGCATCTTTATTTATGACATGTGAATCATCGAGTTAATCTCATGTTGGCCCTGTGACTCTGACTGCAAAACCAGAATGATTGCAAGTGGATGTTGAGATCTCCAAGAACAGATTCATTCCACCTCATCCAACTAGCTGAAGAGGCTGAATGGTACTTGTGGACAGGACACGTCAAGCCTGAAATCAGGATATCGATCGAATGCGTTAATTGCGAGGAGGGCTTGAGGGAGTCATGCAACTATCATGGGGAATGTGGTGACAAGCGTTGCGATTGCGATGACGGGTACTTCGGATCTCATTGCCAATTCTCGCGACCATGTGATGAGCTATGGTGTGAGTGTTAAATTTTTATTCGACACATTGTTGCATTCGCTCGTTTCCTTGCAGCTGAAGACCTTATTTCCACATTATCTCTCATGCACAACAGCTGAAAAAGATGAGAACACTAGGCTCCAGTTACTTGGCAATTCCTCGGATTTCATAGCAGTATATGGACGGCCGATGTATTTGATTCGTAATATGACTGGCAAACCTACAAGTTTCCTTCGCCTTGGTTATGCAGATACTGACATGAGAGATGACCATTTTAACGATGACTTCTTTCAGTATAACAATAGATCTGTCGAGTTCCAAGAGTTGCTGAAGAACTTCACCGTTGTAATGTATTACACCGGGCTGCGTTGGTACGGTAAGTCATCTGTCAGCGATGTTGTTTTATCTGTCAGCGATGTTGTCCGCAATATGACATGAATTCTTCTGACAATTGTTGCCTCTGACTCCAATCTATAAAAATGTTGTAGTGGACATGCTTCCATCGGGATTACCGTTTGATGAAAATTATCACGCATTTTGGGACCATGCTTTCACCAGGCGAAGCCAGCCAGACAATAGCACGTTCTTAATTAGTGCTCCGGCCTATGGCTTGACGCCGGAAGGAGTTGACTTTTACGAGATGCGACGTAGGAATGTACCATTTAATCCATTTGCGAAGCACTTTGACTATGGTCCGTTTGGAGTTCTCATACCTCTTGCTGAGTACGAGGGCAGTGGATTTTTCCACTGTACCAATCCAGATGGTCAATGAGGTCGGCACAGCCGAAGTGATTCGCACCCCAATGAAGTACTCGCGGGGCGGATCTTTACTGTTTTAGCCCCGAGAAACACTACAAGTGAGGAGGGCGCGGCGAGGGGAGGGATGCCCGTCGTCTGCAGTGCGACGAGGTTGACGGCTGGGCCGATTGTAGTGGAGGCTGCGGCGGCGTGGAAGAGGCCTTCATTTTTTTAAGATGTTGTCTCGGCTGCAAAGTAGTGACTAAAGACTGATGAGTAACAAATCGAGCTTTGATAGTTGAATGAATGAATTATAATAGGCTAATATCCCTTTCAATTTTTCATGCTCCCAGCGCCTTGCAAGAAATGCGGTGCGGCGTCGGCCAATCTTTCAACAGCCCTCCCTCAACCCTCTTCATTACCACTACCGCTGTAACTGCTGCCACCACCGCCCGCAACCGGATACCAGCGTCCATTGATCGCGTCCCAATCCATCCCCTTGCGCTGTCTCCCCGCCGGCCTCGCATATGTCCCGTCGGGCAATAACTTGGGAGTCGACGCCGGCACGACAGTACCATCGGCATTCTTTCGCGCATTGACATTTGTTTGAGAGTATTTATCGCCATAAACGTACTTGGATTGCTTCGCTTCGGAAGCGTGCTGCTGTTGGAAATCCAAGTGAGACGGCAGTGTGTCTTCTACGTTGGAGGTCACATTTGCGATGTTTGGCGCGAAAATGCTCGGTGCACTTTGAGCAAAGGATGGATCCGTGGTAACGGAGATAGAAGATGGCACGCGACCAGGCTGAGGCAAGTGCGAAGCACTCATTTGCTGCGGCTGATTCTGTACCACCATGGTTTGCACCCGGACGATTTGAGGCTGCATCATCATCTGAGCGGCAGCTGGTGCCACCATCTGGGCGTGCATCTGTGTAGCGGCAGCGGGAGGACGTTGTGGTTGGTAGTACGATGCTGGGACGTACCCAGGGCCTGGCTGGGCCTGCATTTGCATCGGATACGACTGCCTGGCCGGTGCCACTGCCTCACCTACTCCTCCTGCAGGCACACTCTTGCGGCTGCGCGGCTTGGCCTTGCTCGCGATGCTGCCTCCAAAGGGCGCGGATTGTCCACCGCTGCTGCCCCCGCCGCCCTTGGCCTTGATCAATTTCATCCACGATTCGGTGCGCTTCCTCTCGGCTTCATTGAATGCCACATCCAACTGCGCCACCTTCGCGCGCATCTCGCGTTCTAATCGTACGCGTTGTTGTGACATCGTCTCGCTAGTCTTGAGACTGGCGGTGACATTATCGAGAGACAAATAAGGGGGAACGAATTCGAAGTAGTCTTGCAACATGTCGTTGTGACGCCGATCGACGCTATCGACCATGTAACCCAAAACCGTCGCGGAAACTTCCCTTTCTTCATCTCCCTTGGACCGCGCATTATCAGCCTCCGTATATAGACGATGCGTGCCCAACCCCGATCCCTTCAAATCCTCCGATACACGTATGCATACCCGATCTTTTAGGTCCTGGAGTACGCCATTGCAAACACTCCTGTTGAGAGCTTGCTCCTTGCCGAATCTTTGTTCCATATCCTTCAGCTGATATTGTCTCCTTTCCCAATGACGTTTAGCATCGTCCAAAAGCTTAGTCCTCTCGTTCAATATATTTGTCTCCTGTTTCCTCAGAAATTCGGGGAGATCGACATGTTCCTGCACAGCGATCGCTTTTGCACGCTGGATGTCCATCGACCTTTTGTAGGCGGCGTCGTATTCCGCCTGGGCCCTGATGACCCGTTCACGAGATTGCTGGACGTGGAGCGATCTGACCATTTCACTTTGGATGTTGCGAATGCGCTTCAGGTCTTGGTAGTAGAAAGACGGCACGGGCGCGACGGAGAATGTCTTGGTGGTCGCGCCTTGATCCTTCTTGTCCTCCGTCTTCTTGTTCGCTACGCCGCTCCCCCCAGCATCGTCAGTCTTCCCCTTCATTTCGTCCTCGGCCTCTCCCATCGCGGCATCTCCGCCCACCGCATCGTCCGCGTCTTCCCCGCCGGCGTCCTTCCTGAGCACCTTTCCCCCGCCACGTTTGGACGCGGCCGCGCCCTTGGCATGCCGCTCCCCCCCCACGTCGTCGTTTTCGTCATCGCCGTCTCCCCCTCGCCCCTTGCGCTTGTTATTTCTCATCCTCCTCTCCATATCGAACGCCATCCCCGGCCCGCCCACGCCCAACTCTTCGTACGTCACCTGATCGGGAATCCTGTCACATATGTCCCTCGTCCAGCGCTTCCACTCCGCGGCGCGTTCCTTCGGCAGGAGGGAGCGTACCATGCTATTATTCGGCGCGGACGATCCGTGGAGCGAGAACGGCAGTCGTTGCATCGTCGTCGGCGGCGCGTCCCTGCCGTTCGTCGTCGCATTCTTCGCGACGGATGAGAGGAATTCCCCCTCGTCGTTCACCTCGTGATCGTCAATCGTGGACGCGATGGGAACGGTCACCCTGACGACTGCCCGTCCTCCCCCGCCTATGGCAACGTTGTCGGCGGCGTTTCCCTTCGCGGTCGGCGCGGCGGCGGCGACGTCGTGGGGGATGGCGACAGGCGCGGGAGAAATAATCGCGGGGGTAGGAGGGGCCGCCGGGACATTCCCGATGTGGTACACCTTGTCGTATCCGTGCCCCGGGTCGTATTCGGCGAGTCGGTCCAGCGCCGGCCGGTCCTCCTCGTCCGCACGAAGGATGGCGTCCGCATCGAACTCGGAGGATAGGGGCCGTCGTCGTCCATCCCCCTCGAACGTTCGCACCGTCTCCCCGCGAGGTTCTTCGCCCCCCCTTGAGGCGGCGGCGGATGCCGCGGTCGTCCCCACCTCCGGGGGTGCGTCGACACCGTCGATGGCGTCCCCGTCTTCCCCCTCGGCGGTTCCCTCCCCTTCCCCTCGATTCGTTTTCGTCGTCGTCGTCGTCGTAGTAGTTCCCCCCCTCCTCGCCCTACGCGATTTTTCCAACGCCTCCATCGTTCCCCTCCTAATTTCCTCCTTCCCCGCGTATTCCGTCACGTCCGCCTCCCTGACGACAACGACGTCCTCCGTCGTCCCTCCCATCGTCCTCGCCGCGAAACCCGACCTCTCGACGTCGTCCGACACGTACCTCCGAACGACGTCGCCGTACGAGGGGGGTAGGGGCGGCTGCGGCGGCGCGTATGCGGCGGATGAGGAGGAGGAGGGCCCGCCCCCCGACGGCCCGTCCAGGGCGCGCGCGACGCGAAGGAGCCTCCGCGCGACGCGCGCGAGGAGACGACGGCGCAGGACCGCGCGCAGGGTCAACGCCGACGACAGACGGCCGAGTCGATCGTCGTCGTCGTCGTCTCCCCCCCCCCCCTCCTCGCGTCCCGACGACGAAGAAGACGACGACGACGAAGAAGACGAAGAAGAAGAAGACGATGCGGCGGCGGCGGCGGCGGCGGCGGTGGTTGTGGCTGTGGCGGTCCTCTCGACGAGGGCAGCGTCGCCATATTCGTCGACGGCCGCGTCGCGCAATGCGCGCATCGAGGCGTGTAGCCTCGATAGGGCCGACAGCTCGACGTCGTTGCGATTTAACGATCGACGGATGTCGGACGGATCGTGGTGGTATCCCCCCGAGAAGGACGAGGAGGATTGGACCCCCCCCCCTCCACGGTTGTATGCGCGCCCCATGGTATCGTTGCCCTCCCTATTATTATCTCTCTCTCTCTCTCTCTCTCTCTCTCTTGTCTCTCTCCTTGTTCTGACCTCCCGGCCGATGTAGGAGATCAGAGGTAAAAAATAGGAGAGCGGGGCGGGAGGAGCAACGGATGCACACCACCAGAAAATGGGCGCGTGATATCACGGACGAATGTACTCTAGGTAATAAATTTTTAAAAAATCACGTGACCGATTTTTGACTAGGAGTATGTTTTTAGTACGAGTTTACAGTTTACCCGGTCTTTCCGGTTTTTTAATTAGCGTAGCGCTGGATAAAATAGGATCCGACCTCCCGCCTCACCCATATCTGCATACCACTCCAGCGACTGTACTGTAACTACCTATCGGTAGGTACCGTACAGGCGTGTCCTGGCACCCATCAAATAAATGGCTTCCCTTTTTGCGAGAGCAATAAAATTGCTAGTTAATTTTTTGCAGTAGGGAACACTGTAGTACCCTGTAGCTTTTAATTTTTTCCCCCTATTATACCTACCTCCTATTCATTCCCCTCCCCCACCTCTCTCCTATTCCGCTGTCCTTACAGAAGCCCAAACCTCATCGTTCAGAATAGCCATGGCATCGTTTAGTCTCCCCAGTCTCAACACAACGTCCCCGCCGGACACCAGTTTCACGTTCCCCTCTCTCACGTCGATGTCTATTATCCGTAGGCGCAACAACAGCAAGCATAGAGCATGAACGGCCGACATGGATTTATCGCCCATCGTGTATCCCTCCATTATACGTTCTCTGTTTGTCTTTACGAATTGAATCAAGCTTGCTGGCGACGCAGTGTTTCCATTGAAGAAGCATATCAGTCGATCGGTCAGATACGAGCGGTTGATTCGCCCGAGATTCCACGGGGCTCTCACTTCTCCGGACAAATCCCGACAGTATGAACAGAGCCCCCCGCAGGCTACTCGATCGTCTATACTTTCTGGGTTTTCGAAATATTCTTCCATCAAGACATGCTGACACTTCTGTGGCAACACTAGAACGTCGAGCACGTCGAACAGCGAGCGCAGCTGTTTCCTCCGATCCAAGGCATTGGACTCTCTCATTACTCTCGAATATATGCTCACGAAGCACATGAAAGACAACTCAACCGTATATTTATTCTCACCGGGTTCTAGCGTTTGATCCCGATCAACGCGACCAAATTCCTGAAGAAGCATGTGCATCGACGGGGGAAACCCCAGACGGTACGAATTGTGACAATTGATGCTGCTGACACCACAATTAGCCACAGAGGTCGCCGGCATGGCAAGCAGCCTAGGAAGGACAATTGTGTTGGCACGGTTCTCGCCAACAGCAATGTTGGGAAGGACAATCGAGTCGACACTGTTCTCGCCCACAGCAATGTCGTCATCCAGGTCAGCATTACAGAATGCCTCCATCAGCATCATCTTCTGCTTTATTCCGTCATCGCCTGTCAGTGAGATCACTTCGCCGGTAATTTTGTGACTCGCCAACACCAATTTGCACATCGGAACAAGCGAGTCAATCGCCTTCCGCTTCGAGTTGGTGTACACCAGCGTCTGGGAGCGTTGTGTTTTGCCGTAATCCGAAGTCATACTGCGTTTTATTGCCGCATGGGGGCTTCCACTGATGCCAACCGTGAAACCTATACGGCGACGATCAAGACGCAACCACATAACTTTGTCCGGATGTCGTTTCAACAAACCCGTCAAAGTTTGTTGATCGGATAGTCGAAATGTTGCCGACATACACACAATCGAACATTTCTCCGGCATCAGGTTGTGAAGCATCATCAGATTTTGGGCCGCCGTGACGAATTCGGGACAAAAACGTCTCCCGTCCTGCTCGATTGCATGCGCCTCGTCTATACAAAGAAGGCGAAGGTATCCCCGTCGTGCTAGTCGCTCCAACAGCTTTAACCAATGCGATTCTATCTGCAGTGCGCGCGGTGACACATACAGAATTATCGTGCAATGGTTCGCTTCCGACTGATGAAGTGAGTTAAGCCGTTTACTCAATGCCCTTGATGACTCCGTGTTCTGCTCGTCTAAGTGATACGCTTCAACATAGTGGTTGGCGTTTCTTGACTTAGTGACCTGATCACTGCCGAGCCCAATCAATGGAACAAGTGTGACTGCGACCCCGGACTTTAGTGTCCCCACCGTTAGTGGAACCGCAGATTTTCCGCATCCAGTTTTGGCAATAAGATACAGTAACGTATTTGGAGCGAATGCCAGCAGTCGAATAGCATCGATTTGAAAATCACGAGGATTTGATATATCCCACACGTTTTGCATGGTGTTCCGTATGATACTATCCGTCACGCTATTTGCTATATCCGTATTCATTGATTCAGGAATGAGGGCACATGATGCTTCATGATGAGCAACGTAGTCATTGTAGCGCCGTTTCCAAGTTGGCACAGTGTAGACATATTGCATGTTCAGCGAGCGATGCAGATTCTCACTTAGGTGTTGTTGACGGACACGCATGATTGTGTCGAAGTAGGACGCGGCCATTAATATAAGCGTTCGTTTCCTTTCCTTTTTAGCCAGAGCCTTTTTCCTCTTCGTCAAAATTGATATCGAGAGGAGTAGATTACCACGTTTGAACAGGTCAGACAGCGCCAATTTGTTGAATGACTTCTGACTTGCGTTGCCTATTTTTTTCAGACCGTCAATTGCATTTTGCGAGAGCCGTTCCCCATCAATATCATCAAACCCGTCCGAGCCGTCATCGTCAATCTCGGAATATGCGTTCGAAGGCATTTGCACGGTACTGGCTGTTGATCGGACATCATTCTCAGTTTCAGCACTATCGATGCTATCATCATCAGCAACAATAACGGATTCACCAACAGTCACTGTATTCACACCGGTTCCGTTTACCCTCTCGTGTAATGCTTGTTCCCAATCATCATATTGAACCGTTGTTCTGTCTTTGTCCTTTGCGGTCCCAACGTCTTCTGCAGGGACTATGTACTGCCAAAAGTATGTCGCTGTCATCGATGTTGCATTGTGATTCTGAAAAATACCCGACGCACACAGAATGTCTTCGATTTTTTGCACGTCGTCGGCAGTGGATGCCGTGAATCGTGATTCACATTTGACTTTGGGGAGACCGTATAGTTCAGATGCACATTTTGTCGCCGCCATAACATGCCCAGATCGTTTGCAAGTTACATCGAGATAATGATTAGCTGGGGCTTTCTTTATGTACATGTTATACATTTCATTCGCCTCATCGAACGCCACAGACTTGCCGGATGGCATCACACAGAAATTATTTGACCGCATGATCTCTCGATACATGGGAGACACAACCGTCTCGTCATAATATGTTTCGATGAATTCACACTGCTCCGTCAAGTACTGGTTTTTCTTCGCGATGTGCCAGGGTCCGAGCCAATCACAACTCTCCTTTTCCATTAACCAATTGTCGTGCTTTGTTGTCCCAGATCTACCTCGCAAGTAACTCCGGACAGTTTTAACGTAGAGCGCAACGAGTCGCGAGGGTTCATGGGCGGACTCTTCCCATTCATCCGCGAAGAGAACGTAGTGTTCCACCAACGAAACCAATTTGTCGATTTTGGGTGTATCAACATTACATTGCATATATGAAGTGAAGTGATGAGACTGGACGAACACCCGTAACATCAGTCTCTCGCATGCTTTGCAAAGCTTGATGGCGAAATTCTCGTGCCTTTGAAAGTTACGTTTCACTGGATCCCCTCCAATGCGTTTATCACCGATGCCCACGAGAATGGCCTGCATGAAGCCACCGAAGAATATGCTATAGATAACACCCAATTGATGCATCGATTGATGGAAATACCCACGTTGGATGAAGATCGAATCATATGCGTCGAGAAGACATTTGATGTAGGCCTCATTTCCTAATTGTGCATACTTGTTAAAGATATTCTGGTAGCAGCGCTTCCAATTATTTGTCGTCATCACGTCTCCGTAAAGGAATAACTTTTTTTTGCCAATGTTCAATCCACGTCTGATGTCTCCACTTGGCAGTTTTTCTAATAGACCCAACGAAAAGCAAACAGCAAGGGCCGTCATAAGCATCCCATCATTGGAGGTTTCGTCTCGGGGAATCAATGGAAAGCAGTGATACTTGTCCGGAACTCTAGCACGCGGATGTAAGTGCCGAATGAAATCACGCTGGAAGGTGATAGCATGCCATACCTCCGACGAACACAACTGCATCACTTCGACGAAGAAATCCTCACGAGCAACATCCCTTGGGACATTACCACAATCGGAAGAGATTTCTTGACTGTCTGGAATTCCGTCCTCTTCCTCCATTAATCGAATCTCCCCACGCCAATGTTTTTGGTCAGACAAGTATGTTGCAAAGGCCCTCATCACCAATATTGTTTGTGCCTGAACAATGATACGATGATATTCATCCGTCGTTAATGTGCGGCCTTCCGATGTCCCAGGTTCAACAAAACGCCGCGTGCCCGTGAATACCATTGAAGGTATGTCTTGATCACGATGTATGCATGCACGATATGGAGGCGGGATTGCCTGATTCACATATGTTATATTTGTAACTTCTGGCGGTCGCACTGTTCCGTCAAACGAAATAAGCTCCCACCCAATCCGTGGCCATGGTATACCCTGTTGCATTCCGGTCACCTCCAAAAAGACAGTGGAATCAGAATCAGAAAGATAGCCGTTCTCCAATAACGGAAATATATACGCACGTGGAACCCCCGTCAAAACAGTCTCGTAAGCATCCACGAAACGACTGGATTCCACTCGGAACAAAACACCGGATGGAGAGCGCAAAACAGCACCGACCGGCAACAAAATCGCTTTGTTGCGCTTAACGAAATAGGCAACAGCACGGTGATATATAGACGAGCTACCACCAGTTTGGATCTTCTTGGGAATCAGTTGTTGGAAGTTATCGAGAGCCAGTGACGCAGTCATCTGGTTCGAAATGAGGTTGGTAATTCCAGGGAGGGATTCAGAGCGCATTTCATCAAGGCGTGAGAGTGCAACATGAATGTTTGCTCCGGTTCCATATAGAGGATGCTTCGGCAATCGCATGTGCTTGCCATTAACATAATGGGCAAGCGGAGCAACAAGCGACCAATGCCCTAGAGTTTTCTGACTGCGCAGACGAAGCATCGCAAAAAAGAACTCCATGATACCACGTTCTTTTCTACCCAAGAAATGTTGATCGTCAGTGTCCCCGCATATATCACTTTCATCGCCACAGTCGTTGTTGTCCGCACGATCCGAATCGACATCAGAATCACTATCACTCTGATCTAATTGACATGCATCCGCGTCCACACCAATATTGGTAGAAATTTGAGCATCAAATAACGAAGAGAGAGCAACACGATCACCTCGGGCACGTGGACTGGATACCGTCAGAGCCAAAACGGAATGAATGAAAGGGAACATATTCACGAACGCGTCATAAACCGCCAAAAAATCATCACGCGCGACGATGTAATCATTCAGATATGTGAATGTATTATAGTGGCGTTCAAAGCCTCGTCGATATAAATCGTCAACCATGGCAGTAAATGCCATAACGTTGGCATATGTCAACTCATTCCTTATACCTTGAAAATGTTCAACGGTGATGCCTCCCAACGGCGTCGAATTGGGAGTAACGGAAGGAGTCGCGTTATCGCTTGTCGTTGCCGCTTGTTTGTTGGCTGCCATCTGGCGTTGAGTAGCCTGACTCTCAGCTCGATAATATTTATACAACGTCTCGATAGTTGAATGGCAGCAGCCGCGAACATCCTCGATCATCCTGAGGAATGGCATCACCAAGTTCTCCGGTCGGCTGGCATTGGGAAATGTGATCCGAGAGTTGAGACACGATGGATTGACATCAATTCCATCATCAGCGACTGGAGAAGTGACGCGATAAACCTCAAAAAATGGAATATCCTTCAGCTGGAGTAAGACAGAGCGCGTCCGTGTGTAGGTGCACACGACGACATTGATCCCGGCACCCTGGCTCCAGACCAAATCAATCTGTGATGTATCTGGCGATTCCATCTCGAAAAGAGCCCGCTCGGCATAATTAGAAACTCTGACCTGATACTGGAGTGCAATTGCACCATCGCGCCGAATGTGGTGCGAACGAATGCACTCATCAATGTAGATCGCACGATCCGAGGTGTTCTTCTTCCGAGCACACGAAGCTTCAATGACACGATGAAATGCGCGAGAGTAATGTTCACGCCTGGCATTGACAAAAGGCGATGTAACCTTAGACGTTGGAGGGATGACAAGTATG
>JALLAZ010000107.1:0-36474 GCA_036939755.1 Stephanodiscus triporus
TGGCCATGGCTTTTCGTCTTGATCATGTATTGCTCTTGCTCATGACCTTGCTCTTTCTCCTGTAGTCTTGTTGGCTTGTTTGATATTGTTGGCAATTATGGGGCTTACTGGGGCATACTGCTTCGTAGCTGATCTTGATCACCGATTTTGATCTTGATCAGGTATCTAGTGGTCTTGGCTTATCTCACGAACAATACCCCCTCTATTGCTGCTATCCAGCAAACTGATACTCTTCCTAGTTCTTGATCACAAAATGATCTTGGTCTCATAGAGTCCTGATCTTGTCAATGCCACGATCTGATACTCCTAGTCCCGATCTTGGCAATGCCACGATCTTATTCCTAGTCCTGATCTCAGCATTTGACAAGGCACGGAGGTGTTTACAATACAGGCCTCTACAAAAAAAGCTAACAAAAGTTATTATCCCTGATTCCGCGAGAATACCCCGATTTCGAGGTATAACTCTGTTTCCGAGATAATAACTCCAAGGGGGGTCGTCCGTTATCATCCTGGTAGTGACAGCATGTCCCCTCTGATTGTGCTGATCTACCAAACGAATACTTTTAATGCGAATGGAGGTACAGATTGCCATTTCGATGTGTAGGCGGCGCTCTGGAGTTAGATGTGTGGAGTGCGCGGATATTTACCAAACTAGAGCTTAACGTTAGGATTATCTCGTTTCTAGTTAACTTTAACACTATTATCACATAAGGGGACCTCTTTCAATCCAAGTGACGTCGTAACCGCAGCATTTGTGCTCCAACTTTCCTCTCATCGAAGGAATCCAGGAAAAGCGGTGAAGCAAACTCAGATGATGATTCAGTGGCATGTAATGACACCAAACTCTGAGAAGTGTGTGTAGCAGATGTTGCAGAACTTCTCATGTCTTCGTCGTTCTCATTGTGTGTTATCACGTCTTCCACAATTCGTGCGCCCACAACAGAAAGAACCCTCCCTCCATCCGGCAAGGGGGGAAGATCCGAACGATTCACGAGCACTTCCTCATCGCTTGGCGATGAAAGATTGACAACAGTTGGAGTAGCAGCAAACGGAGGAGAGCCACCGGTTACCCCTTCAGTGCGCATCTGAACTAAAAGTGTCGCAACCATTTTGTCTTTCTGGGGATTACGACTGCCACCACGTGGTCTACCATGAGATGGGGGCGAGTCCGTATCGTTGTTATCATTCCCAGCGTCGCTGAGTGATGCGCGACTGGCGCTACTCAACATACCCGACAGCGAGCCAACGGAAGACTTCACTTTTGACAGGGACTTCACGACAAGGAAACGTCGCTTGTAGCACTTGACCAACTCCGACCATACAATGAATGAAAATATGGCACACATCACGAACGAGGCAAGGAGGCCTACCACCTCGTCGGTACTCAGCTGGGCGAACATGCGAGACACCTTATCATCGAATTGTCGCGGGTCGTTACGCAACACGGTCATGTTCTCCACGTAGTACTCTGGAAGAAGCTCAAAATTTATCCGCTCAACGACTTGGGGGGTTTCGCTCACTCCAACAAAATGCGGGAGCCCTTCCGAGGAGCATGGGTCGAAGCGCGGGTATGTATGGTAGCTGGTGAAGGACGAATTCTTCGACGCAACCGCGCACATGCACTGTCCCGATTCATAATCGCATATGCCACCTTCTCGGAAGCAGTCTTGGGGGCAGAAGAATGTGGGGCACATGCGAGACGGATCGGGGCAAACGATGTAATCGTTTGGATTCCACCATACGGAAATTATTTGGCCCGCGTACGAACATGGTTTCCAATACCCATCGACCTTAACCATGAGACTTTGCTCTTCTATGACACAGGCTATCGGGATGCAGAGCGCAGTCCTTTTTCTGTTGACCTTACCGATGACACAACGCGAGTTATCCTCTCCAAATACCTCGAGATAACTGCTGACTAACATGAGCTCTTTGGAGTTCACGTCATCGCAGTGTCCATTAGCGAATCCCTCAAAGACAGGACAAAAGTCCAGCGTGGGATCACTTCCACCATAAAAACGAGTGTGATTCAGCTCCTTGTCTCCTTCAAAATAGTTGAATTCTATCGGAAGGGCCGAGTCATACTCCACAAGGGAACATACAGCCTTCCGCGACGAGTCAAGACTACATCCATGAATCTCCATCGCTTCTTCCTCATTCTCCTCCTTTCCGTCCCACCCCCCTTCTTCTTTGTCCTCCTCTGGCGAGGATGATTCTTCGAGAAAGTTGTCACAAAAGAAAGGATTATTTCCCGCGGTCACATGTCCGTTTGAGGAAATGCACTGCTGATCGACAAAGTCACACCCCGCGTTCCGTCCCCATATACTCGCCGGAGCGATACGATCCGCGTCGACCTTGTACCATCCCGTGTCGGCAAAGTAGGCCAGCGTCAATGAGGAAATGTACAAGGAATAGGGCACATCATCCACGATGGCATTCATCAGATCAGTTCGAAATAGTCGCCTCGACCAGTGGTCGCCGATGCATTCCCCTGGAGACGTGGCAACCAACGAACGGGACTGCGGCGCCGTCGGTTCCACGACGACGACATCGTCGTGGAACATCTGTCCCTCTCCACTCTCGAGCTCGGCGCCCGAGAGCGTATGGCACCCGAACATATTCCGAGCCACCCGCACGACAGTTGGCGTTGTAATTGCTGCCACCCGCACGCCTCCCCGAACCGTGCGGAATTTCAAGACGTCGGAGGACGGGAGCGGCACGTCCGAGTAAACGCGGGGTGAGATTCCCGTACACTCCACGCTGCTGTATGGGACGTCGCCGTTTGCGTCGCGCGGCGTGAGCGGCTCTCCAGAGTCCGGATCGCGCACATTGGCGAGGCTCTGGGCGTTAAACCCAAGCACGTGCCCTATCTCGTGCATCACTGTCACCACGTTCCTCTCAATCTGATCCGGATCATGGAAGAAATCATGCACGTGCGGGGACGGTATGCACAGCGAGAGCATGCCGGCCACGGGACGGTCGTATTGATCTGTCGAGCAGTACGTCGCGGAGGCGAGGTAGGTTCCCGAACACGTGGGTCTCGATTCCACATACGGTTCCGTTTCCGATGGTGCGGAGCTGGGAGGATAGGATGGCGGAGAGGATGGCAGTTCGCTCAATGACGCCACCAATGTCGTAGACGACGTCAAGGTGTCATTCCCGTCCTCATCGATCCTCGGCGCGGATCGGCCGTACTCCGGACCGGTAGCGCCCCTGTGCAAATGATACAAACTCGTCGACGTCGATGTCGATGCGGACGATATCGTGGATTCCACGACGTTCACATGGGATTCCGCGACTGCGCTCGTGAAAGAAACGCTAACGTAAATCACGGCGTCCGCATCTGCCAATCCCGACGTAACGTGCTCCGTCGGGACCCGCACCGACGGCATTCCCGAGTCCAACCCCGGACCGCAGGAAATGCCGTCGTACAGCTGCGATCGGTCCACCACGAGCTTCCCCCCCGGATGGACGGGCACGACGTGCAACGCCTGACTCCACGCGAACAACGCCGGGTCGATGATCTCCTCCATGAGTATCTCTCGTTGAGTCGACGTCAGGTACATGGAACCCGATGTGACGTCGTCCGTCAGTATGGCGCGGAGGCGTATTGGTTGAAAGAGCGGCGACGAAGACGAAGTAGAATATGAAGACGACGATCCGTCATATTCTTCATTTGCTTCCCCTTGCGACAATGACTTCGAAGACGAATCGGTCCCTTCCAGACCATCGGCGTCATATTCATTCGCTTCGCCGTCGCCGTCACCATATCCATTTCCCCCTCCCGCGATCAGAGCGCCGCCGCCGCTTCCCCCACCCGCCTCATCGTTCTCGTATTCGATGCGATACTCGTCCATGAGGAGCGCCGCCTCGTCGTCCCTCGATAACGGTGGGGGAGACAAAGAAGAAGATCGCAGGGATCTCCCCCCCCGGGCCCGGCGAGGACGGCCGACGTCGTCTCCTTCGTCGGCCTTCGCGATACGGCGTCGTCGTCGTCGTCGTCGGGACGAGCGGCTGGCGTCCCCGCCTACGACGCTGCCCCCATAATCTGGGTCGTCTTCCCCCTCCTCACCCCCCCCCCCCACCTCCTCCTCCTCCTCTGGAATATTTTTCGGTCCCGTGCGGCGGCGGAGGTGTCGTCCGAGGGGATGACCCGCGGGATAGGGGACGTCGCGTCTCGCGGACGACACACGATTCTGCGCCGGCGGGAGTAGTGGTAGTTGTCCTCGTCCTCCTTCCCTCCTCCCCGACCCGGCGGCCGGGGAGGCCAGGACGGCGGAGGCGGCGGCGGCCATGGCGGCGGCGGAGGCCAATAATGACACGGAAAAAAATATCACAAAAAACGGTGAGAAAATTAAGTATCGTAATTAATTACTCTCCTCAAGAGTACGTATCGTACTTCCGAAACTAACTTATTCCCATGTGGATCATTACATTTTTAGTTTTTACACTGGTCGGGCCCCTCTACTCTGTCTCCCCCCGCCCGTCCTCCTCCTCCTCCATCCCTTCCCTCGTCGTCCTCCGCCCACCTCCTCCTGTCGTCCCTCCTCCGCGACAGTCGCGCCGAGCTGGAAGACGCCGACCCCTCACTCTCCCCCCTCGCCAGTCGTCATGACGATGTCCCCCGCCCCTCCTCCCGCCATCCCCCCCACCGGCATCGCCGTGGATCTCCTCACGAGGGCCTTCCACAACACGTGCGGACGCGACGGAGGTTTCGTGCCGAGCTCGACCGTCGACTTCGGCGACTTACTGAGGTCGCAATCCCTAGCGATACTCGTGGGCGTGCCTGGCGCATTCACGCCCACGTGCAGCCAAAATCATCTCCCGGGATACGTCAATCGGATGTCCGATTTGTTGTCATTTGGCGTCGAGGCGGTGTTCTTCATGTCGACGAACGACGCCTTCGTCATGCAGGCGTGGGGCGACGCCACGCCCGGATGTTGGGATAGCGCGAAGGTGCGGCTGATCGCGGACGGGAACGGGGAGGCGACCGACGCGATGGGGATGACGTTCGACTGCGCCGAGTGGATGATGGGATCGAGGAGGTGCAAGAGATTCGCGGCGATCGTGCGGAATGGTAAGTTCGACGTCGTAAACGTCGACGAGGACGACCTCGAGAATACGAGCGTCGAGGCCATCCTCGAGCTGCTTCGAAAAGGAGGGGATCGGTCGAGTGAGGGAGAGGGGGGGTCGAAATGATACTAATGATGGGATGAATTTAGCTTTAATTGAGGGATCTACTTCGTCGGTTTTTTTTACTCTGCTTGATAAGGGCCATGATATCGTGATAGTTCACGTACCGAAGCGGTGGCAGGCAACGAAGCATGGAAGGCCATGTCGTAGCTGGTTTTTCGTTAGTCACGGCGTGAATTTCAAAGATCAGGAGGACGAGCCGGATAATACAAAATGACATCACGAGGAGTTAGATCTCCCTCGTTCACACCAATATGTCCCTAGGGATAGAAACATAGCATAAATACGATCTTGTTTTATCATCTTCTCCACTGGTGTGTTGATTGCTGCTTGGTGCTCTGTGCGGCAGTGTTGAGCTGTTTTGCAGCGTCCGCATAGCATCAGAAATCGACGACCTTTCGTTCGGTCGCAGTTGTAGCATTGACCCATACATGGCTGGTCTTCAAGGAAGAGCAACGCTTCGGGGGAAATCGTACCACTTTTAGCCAATCGCCTTATCAAAGCCAGTGCGAGCTACTATCTCAACGGCCGTCGACCAAAAGCTCGCCGGCATCCCGCTGAATGGCGAGCTCCCAAAATTCCTCACCCTATGTGGTACATAGCGTTTAGAATCGTAATATGGCGGAAATCTAAAACATCTTACATAGCAAAAGAAAGCAAAGCATCCTCACCAGACCTTCCTCAATCTTTGCTCCCTTCTCTATATTAATGACTGATGCATTTCCATATTGTCGCAATAAGGCTGAATCCTTGCATACATGATGTCATCCCCCGAACGATTCGTTTTCCATTCACAATCTATATACTGGGCAGAGAATTGAATGATGTCCTTGTAGTTGATAAAATTCAAAAACGCGTATCCTCTGTTATTCCAGTTCCAATCAGCCGGGGGCAAAAACAAGAAATCGTGATCAAGACATTGTAAAGACGACAAAGACACATGTCGAGGCTTGATTGTGATAGTAATCGGGACTGGAAATCCTTGGTAATTTATGGATATGATGCAATTTATTTCTCTCTCGACCGTGCCTACATTTCTTTTCTCTGATTTGTCAGCTTTAGACCCAATGAGATGAACTGTAGGAAAGGAAGAAAGATAAACTACAATAAGCACATGATCATTAATTTGAATAAATAGGAGGGAAACAAACTAAAAAATATTTGAAGTTGGTCACAATAATTACTTTGTATCCATTCAGGTAATTTCATCACGATCTCATGATCATCTGCGCTCCCAGAGTTGCGACTGTCTTGTTTGTGGAAAGGGTGTGTGGTAGAGCTTGCAGCATTAAGTCCGTGTCCACATCTGTAAATAGATCTATCAGTACTGTTTGTGTTTGCTATATATCTATCTCATTCGTAGATATAGTCATACATAGAGTATGCAGAATCAACGCCGAAACTCGTCATTGGTGTAAAAGCCACTCGTGACAAAATATCTCCATGCTCACGCTTTCTCGTGCTGTCAGTCCCACCTCTGCTAGTTTTGTTCTCGATCGCAGAGTCACATGTCATTGATGAGGGAACTTTTACTTTGCCAGTGGTAGGAGATCGCCACTATTCGTCGAACGAGGTTCTTCCATCCGATCGTATGCAACAGCCGTGGTGGCTGGATCTTCGGGGGCAATAGTTTCGTTTGTCACTGTTCGATATTTGATGCGACCGGCATCGATCCCAACTTCGATCCACGCTTGACATCCCAACATGAAAATCATAACGGTTACAAGGATGGTGAAAGCTCGGGCAACAGTAAAATAATACCCTCCACTTCCGAATCAATTGTCACGGGGCAGTTGGCTCCGAAGGTCAGATTTTGTTCTTGCACCTCCTCCACTTTCCTCATGTCTGCATACACAACTTTGTAAATCAGGCTCTTTGAACTGTCGATTTTGAACACGATAAGTACATGCTGAGGAATCAAGCCAAGGTCATTTGGATTCAGTGATCAAAAATAAACTTACTGATGATCGAAGGTAACAGACTCCACCACTCCCTGCATAATATGTTCAAGTGTGAAGCTGTAATGAACACACAAAAAGGGAGAAAAAACATAGAGACAGTGTGTTGGAACGTTACCCAACGTACCTGCTTAATTGTTCGCGGCTCTCGCGTTTCGCCTTCGCGCCAGACGAGACCTGCGTCGTTGGCCACATCAAATTGGATGAAAAGAGGAAATAGAGAATATGATTGTTAATCCCAAGCTCCAGAAGAAACAAAAACAGTTCACAACAGATATCCTCATCACATCGGCGGATACGGCATTTGAATCGATCGGGCAGACTCATAGTGTGGATAGAGAGAAAACGGCACGCGACGAGAAAAAAAAAGGGAAATCTCTCCGCCATCCTCGCCTAGAGGCGTTGGCCCTCCTCCCCATCGTCGACATTGGCCATGTCCCGCCCTTATCCCTCCCCATGACGTCCTCATTCTTTGACCGAATACCGTCGGCGAAGGACCTATCTATCGGTAAACGACGAAAGACAAGCTCCCAAAACCTATGGGGGGGGGGGGGGACTCACATCCGATCGGGAACGGCAAATCCTCCGTCTGCTCGGCGGTACTAAGCTTCATTCCTTCCTTTCTCCTCGTATCGCTCTGGACGAGGGTTGTCTGCCCGATGAGGCTGCTCGGGCCCGTCCGTGGATGCGCTCGGTCGTGGAGAAGAGACTTGAGCGGCGTCTCTCTCTTTCTTTTGCTTTTTGGCTTTTTGTCAGCGGCGCTGTTGCGAGCAACCAATGACGGAACTGGTTTTAGGATTACAAATAAAATTATTTTGCGCGGATCTTGGACACACGACCGAATACCGTACGATACCATCTACACCGAGTCGGGGGGGCACAATGACGGGACTCGGTCAAGCAAGCCACCGACCGACACACACACAAGAGCAGCATCATCCACATATCGAACGAAGAGATCCGAGAGGGAAGGAGACGGCGGTTCCGACTTCACGTCCCACCCCATAATCCAAAAATCGAAGGGGACTGGTTCCGGGTCGGATCGCACCACGAGGCGGGTGGGCGGACCGCGAAAGGGGGGGGGGGGGGGGGGGGGGGGGGGCGCGAGCCAAGTGGACCTTCCTTGCCCGGTCGGCAGCGCAAATTCGTCGACCGACCGCGCGAAGTGTGAAGTAGCGAAGAGCGGCGCGCCCATTTTCGGAAATCATGTCGCCGGCAGGATCGGAGAACGCGGAGGTCGTCCTCTCGGACGCGAGCGTCGGGGACGCGTCACCTCCCCCCGCATCGTCGTCGTCGGCATCGGCGTCGGGGGGAAAGACGACGACGACGACGACGACGACGGCGACGGTGGTCAAGGGACGGAAGAAGCGCTCTGGCGGCGGTCGGCCGACGAGGGCAGCGAGGGGCGGGGGGGGGGGCGGTGGTCCGGCCGTTTCGTCGACGTCGTCGTCGTCGTCTTCCAACGACGCCTCCTCCTCCCCCGCCGCTGCTGCCGCGCCGTCGACCGTGAACGCCAAAAACGACGACGACGGCGACGCCTCCGTCGGCAGGGGACGTCCTCGGGGTCGGCTGCCGTCGTCGTCGTCGTCGTCATCCTCGTCGTCCGTCACGGCGGGTGGGATACTCGCCGCGGCCGGACGATCGCTACGATCGCTCTCGCGATCGCGAAAGGCCGACGAGAGAAGGGGCGGCGCGATCGGCGTCGACGGCGGCGGGAGGAACGACGGCGTCCCCGACGCAGTCGACGACGCCGATCGCGTCGTGGCCGTCACGTCGTGTCGGTCGGACGCGTATCACAACCAGCGCGCTCCGGGTGCGACGTCGAAGCTCCCCCGTCGCGCCCCGTCGGCTCTCAAGACCTTTCACGAGCTCGCGGTCGGGATCAAGGACGCCTACGAGGCAGTGGGGTTCGTACCCCTCAGGCCGCCGCCGAAGAACGATGACGTTGACGGCGGCGGCGGCATCCCGTCTTCGATCGGCGGAGGAGGACGAGGCGAGGAGGACGACGATCCGAACGTAGTCGTCGCGGCGCGAGCGACGACGACGACGACGACGACGACGACGCCTCAATTGTCCGACGCGGAGTGGGAACGGCACGGCATCCTCTTCGAATTCGTTGGCAACCTAGATTTCCTGCTTGCGTTGGTCGACGAGGTGGCCATCGACACCGCCACGCGCGGGGCGCTGAAGGAGGATACGACCTTCCGGGGACTGCGCGACGTCATTAAGAAGTGCAACAAGGTCCTCGAATCGATGCTCGTGCGACGGGAGCGGAAGTACACGCTCATGTTCCGAATCGTGGGCCCGAACGACGTCAAGGTACTTAAGAAGATATCCCACTGGAACGCGAGGGTGGAGAAGGCATTGGGGGGGGTGACGCAGGATTACGGAGAGGACGGCAGCTCGGCCGCGAGCTCCTGGAGGAGGAAGGTCGAGGGGGACGACTCGAGCGAGGCCGGGAGCGAGGTGTCGAGCGTGTCCACCTCGTCGACCCTGTCGTCGAGCGTGGGCGCCGTGCTCCGGCGGGGGAGGGAAATGCTCCCCTCGGCCGGGAAGGTGCGGATGCGACGCGCGACGCCCACGCCCCGGCTTCGGCGGAGGCGGGACGGCGACGACGGCGGCGGGGATTCCGCTGGCGAGGACGGATACAGCTCCGACACGATCCCGATGACCATGGAGAACCTGGCCAGGTTGCAATTGTCGTTGGACGTCGGCGGCGAGGGCGGGGGCAGCGCGGCCCCGCCGAGCATCGGCGAATTGCACGGGGACAAGAAGAAGAGGAGGGGGGAAGGCGCGGCCTTGGCCTTGGGCATAGACGAATCGTCGGGCCTCGGGCAGGTCAAGCCGATGAAGCCCAAGGACGAATTGCTCGAGGTCATACGCGGCCTGCGAACGGAGCAAATGCGCGCCCGCGAGGCCATCGGCACCGCCGAGGTCGGCGGCCGCAATGGCAACGTGCTGGACGAGATCAAATCGAATTTCACGCCCAAGGCGGAAATACCCTCCGCGGTGCCCAAGCTCCCCATCGAATACATTCACAGACATCGTCTCATGAAGCAGGTCGTCAATTGTCTGTTGGATCGCGCCACCGGACCCAGAGACACCGACGATGACACGCCCTTCGCCAACAATATAACATGCATCACGTCTCGACACTCGGACAAGGCGGGGAATGGCAAAACTACGTTAGCAGTTGCCGCCATCCAAACCGTCGAAGTTCGCGAATTTTTCTCCGACGGGATCGCATGGATACATTTAGGCAGGACAGCGTTGAGTGAGAGGGAGGTTCGTAGGTTGTACGAACAATTGTACGATCAGCTGTTGGGCAGCGAGGAGGATGGGGGTGAAGATGACAATGTCGGAGGGAGGGAAGACGACGACGACGACAATGCTTCCAATTCCTCTAGTGATAGCAGCGGCGACGAGAAGAAGGACAATAACTCCAATGGAAGAAAGGACCCGATTGAAAAAGGAATTAGCAATGTTTCCAATTCCTCGTCCGAGAATAAGCTCACTTTGTCTCGACGACACTTCCAGGGCGGTGAACTCGAGGGGATGAAGGAAGATCTAGGCAGACTATTGATTTCCAGAAGAGTTTTGATTTGTCTGGATGACGTATACAAAATGGAGGATGCCAAATGGTTCCTATTCGGTACGCAAAGTGATGGCTATAATAAGTTAGAGGATACTCCACATCGCGTGTTGATAACCACCCGAATACCGGGGTTGGTCGGACCGGGTATAACGCACGAGGTGTTTGTGCGGATATTTTCCGAACACGAGGCGGTCAAGTTGTTGCTCACGGCAGCTGGCAGACGTCCGAACGGATTGCCAAAGGTTTCCCCGGTATTCGCGCAAGCCCGGATCATCGTCAAAGGGTGCGGCAACTCACCGCTGGCACTTCGCATCGCGGGGGGTATGCTGCGTTCGCGCAATCGAAATTGGACACTGAGCTCGCCGGCTTGGAAATTGCTGGTGGAACAGTGCCGATCGAGTTTAGAGGAGGCATCACGTATACGTAGCTTTGCGAATTCTGTTCAGAGACTTATAGATCTTAGCTTTGCCACCGTGACTGATGTAGATTTTCGGGACGTCCTGCGGGAATGCTTTGTGGCGTTTGCGATGGTTTTTCATGACACGGACTCGTTAAAGGTTGGTAAGGGTATTTCGCGAGCGGTGGTGATACGTCTGTTTGCTGTGGTTTCAAGCATGGAAGGAGGGCGTTCGCCACCGTCAACGGTAAATGATGAGGAGATGGCAGATTTTATGGACTATGCCACTTTGATACTAGATACGCTTGAGACGATGAACCTCGTTCAACGTGCGGGGCATGGATTAAGCAAATCGTTGGCAATGAGTCGCTTGGATGCCGATGGCATAAATAATGTGACGAATACAAACCATTCGAATCATAAGTGTTATTCAATGCATGAATCGGTGAGTGTTTACACAAAAAGTCTTTTGTGAGAACGATTCAAACTTATCATTTTTTCCTACCGACAACAGATCAAAGCTATAGCGGAAGATATGTCAAAGCGGAAAACGGCGGCATTCGCTCCATTATATGATGACTTTAATTCATTCATCGAGAAAAATGACGTAATTCCTGAGTTCCCTGGTCGTCCTTTCCCATTTGATGAATGCATGGTGATGATGCTCACTGGACAAGTCGCTGAGATGGCGGAAGCGATCCAAAATTCACTTTATGAAAGATGGAATATAGAGGAGTATGTTACGGAAAATATGCCTCTCCATCTGTTTCGTGCGAAGATGATTGAAAAGGCCTCTGCGATACTAGTTGATCAGGACTTTTGCACTCGTCGCGTCGTCGCTCTTGGCCCAATTGAAGCGACGAGGAGACATGTGTCAGATCTGATTGAATTGCGTCGAGCGCACACCAACCTTAAAGAGTCCTCATATGATGTCTTGGATCTCAATATTGTCGGGCGATCACGAATCGGAGTGGCTCGCGCGGGAGATGCTCAAGAGGGGCAGGGCGACAAAGTGCCCGAACCTCGGGTATCACATCGCGGGGACGAAGAAGGTGCAGCAGGAGCTCGCGAGGGCGGGCCGACGACGGCGATGGCAACGAGGCGGCAACGGTGCGACTCATACGCTCAGCCTTTGCCGGACTTTACAGCCTCGGGGCCGACGCTGACGCCAACGACATGCGCGCCGTGAGGGACGTGCTTTTACAAGGGGGGGAGGGTCGGTACGTGCTGAAGCCCCAGCGCGAGGGGGGGGGTACAATTTCTACGGGGAGGACATGGCACAGAAGTTGAGGGAGAACTGCTCTATTTCTGACGACGGGGAAGTGTCGCTCGGTCCCGCCCTGTCCGAGTTCATACTGATGGAACGCCTCTTCCCCCCCCAGCAGCGCGCGATACTGATGCGCAACGGTCGGGTGGAGGGCGTTGGCATGACGATATCCGAGCTCGGTTGCTTCGGCGCGATCGTCGCGTCGGGGGACGGCGTGATCGTACACAATGAATACGCGGGGTTTCTGCTGCGCACGAAATTCAGTGGCGTGGATGAGGGGGGTGTTGCGAGCGGCTTCGCCGCCCTTTCGAGTCCCTACCTTTGTTAGAGACGATGAGGTTGCGCAGGTGCACATTGTTTCCAGAAACTGAGTCGTCAGCAATAAAGTGCCATTTTTTGCAAGTATAAACTGTGAAGCTTTCTTTTGTTTTATTTGTTAGAGTGAAAAAAGACCTCCAACAAGCTACTAGGCGGAGACAGTAGTGGTAACACGAGGCAGGCAACACAGCTTGCGAAAATTCTTTGACCGGCCAAACATAGGACTTAAACTTGTTGCAGTACCATAGCATAAGTATATATGCTCATGGCATTACTTCAACTCTCTGTCTGCATCTTTGAGACGAATAAAAACACGAATGCCAACAGTGACCATGTTGCTAGCTCGGTGGTTCATGGTGATTCGCCGTGAGGAAGCTTCCCACTAAAATGCCACCTTACAATGCCCCCCATCCCCCCCCAAAAAAAACAATTTCCCATTGTATGCTTCCAAGTTCATAGATACCCTTTTGACGACAAAGACATGACTTCTGTCTGCCCGCCAACGCATCGACGCACGCGCCATATCTCCCATCCCCCCGCGGAGGGAAATTTTCCAACGAGCGAGAAGGGCCCTTCCCCTTTTCAACGGCGTCTCTCCACGCTCGCCATCGAAAGATCCCTCTATCGCCCCTCCTCCCGCAAATGAGCGCACTCCACGAAGTACCCGTAAGCGAAATCCCCCAACGTGCCCGCGAAGCCCCCCGCGAGCATCGGCCACGGACCGGCCGGCCTGGCCGAAGAGCGCCTCAGTACTGAATATCCCGCCCCGGCGACAGCCCCCCCTGCGCAGAATCGATACTGGGAAAGTATGCATTGCGCAAGTTTTGCCTTCCGTTCGTCCGACGTCATTGTATTTAGATGTGGAGCAAGTGCGAGTTGCGACGGAGCCTCCGAGGTCCGAGTGCTCCGCTCCGATCAGAAAAAATATTATCTATCGTACCGTACGATACGATACGATACTATCTAAACCATAGAGGTAGGAACAGTGGTTTTGGGGCAAGACTGTCGCCATATCGGGGCAAAGCACGCACCCCAACTGCCTTTTGGCTGGGGGAAAAGCAAGGAACCTAGCGCAAACTCTATCTTTCACTATCAAAGGGGTACTGTTATTGAGCAAAGAACTAAAATTATTCACGGGTTAATTATGATCCAGAAGGTCACCCTAACTCTTACTGGTTACTTTGATACCCAATCATTCCTTCCGGGCTGATTTAATTGCCTTCACTTTTGACTAGAGTTCGTCTGTATCATCGAAAAATTTATCGTGCTCGGCAACTTCAATTGCCAATTGCAAAGCCTTCTTAAACGCAAGTCGATATTCAATCGCCTGGATGGCATCTGCCTTATTCACGTGATCTCTCCCCATTTGTCTAACCTTCTCCAGGCGCATCTTCTCACTTTGAATGAGCCTTTCGTCAAACTCAATGGTGGTAGGCAATTCCTTCAAAATTGTCATGGCCGAGTCACGTAAGGTATTGACGTAAGAAGAACGTAGATGAAAATGGTGATTTTCGATCTGATTCTGCCATTGCTCCAAAGAGAGCTGCTCATTTCCGAGGAAGGATGTCAGGAGCGTTGATGGTGAAAGAGCTGCCAAATTAGGGGAGATCACCAATACCTCATGACTAGAGGAATTGGGATCCGGAAGATCTTCCGATTCTGTCACGTAGCGGTGGTGGGCGTGGTACTCTGACATTTCACCCGATTCATTATCAGTCCATCGCCACAGTTGGGGGTAATCTTCCACAAATCCATATGTGTTGAAGGAGTCTATAGTTGATTCAATTCCTGATCTGGCGTATGTATTATAAATGGGGGCACCAGCGGGGATGTCCGTCAAAGACGTTACAAATAGTCCTCCGTCGCCATCTCTACGAAGTCTGGTGTTGATTTTCCCGTTGTGGTGATTCATCAAATCATACATGGGGAGCATACCAATATCCGCGGCCCTTGTGATGTACATCTTGAAAGCCTTGAAATCCAAATCAGTCATCTCTTTCCCAGCAAGGCAACCCGTTTGATAATTATTAACATGCATGTGGGTGTCCCCAGCCGGAGGCAGTCCCTGCAATTCTTGCATGGCCCTTCCAGGCCCGCTATCTCTATCCCATTGCAACGGTAAACGACTACCAGAACTATCGTCAAAGTCAAAATACTTGTACCATTTGGATTGCTCACCCTTCCTCAACTCGTTATTCACCGCCTCGATTGATTCACACCAATCATCAAGATCCGTACCTCGGATAACTAAGGAGCCGGGAATATGAATGAGGACTGTCTCGGCTGGAATGTCGGCGGAGGCAATCGTACCGCGAACGTTTGAACCAGGTTCGTACCCGATTGTAACGCGATCATCGACTGAAAATAACATTAAATGATCAAGGAAAGAGAGGAGAGGAACGTCAATTTTACCATATTGTTAGCAAAGATATCAGCTGCTACTGCAAAGAAAGAGTGACTCTCACTAGTGCCGCCGTGGTCCCGAAACCATTTCACGATGTTGGGGAATTTGGATATGAGCGGATCATCGCTTTTCGCTGTATCCTGGATGGAAGTCGCACTGATGGGGCAAGGCAAAGAAAAAAAGGTGGCGGCGGGGAAAAGACTTAGCAGGCGCATATCTGAGATTATGATGATTGCAGCGATGAGGATTTTATGGACTCGTGATGGTGACGCGCCGCCGAGCTTGGTCGGGGGGGCTGGCATTTGATTTGGGGCGGCGCTAACTTAAACTATGGTTCCGCTGCGTTATTCTCACGCTGCCGAAGGGTTTTGCGAGAAAATCAGACGCTACGTACGATCGGTTACGATTGGTAAAAAGTTAAGATTGAGGGCTGTGTTAATCCTTATTAGACGATCAGCATACCGTTGGATTCGTCTTGTTGNGCGACGAGGAGACATGTGTCAGATCTGATTGAATTGCGTCGAGCGCACACCAACCTTAAAGAGTCCTCATCTGATGACTTGGATCTCAATATCGTCGATGTAATCCAGAAAGCTTCGACGTGTATCATTGACGAGGTGATACGGCAGTCTCAAGACTCCCGCAAAAGTGTCAATATTGCAATTTGCCTGTCAACGATGGGAGAAGGCCTAATAAAGGCACGCCAGCCTCGAGATGCATCCCATAGGCTGGAAGAGGCAGCAAGTTTGTACCGTGACCTCCTCGGACAGGTCCATATTGATGTTGCCCGTGCAGTGAATGCGTTGGCCAAGTCGCTCGTCAAAATAAATGAGACACGCTCAGCCCTGATACGATTCGGTGAAGCCTCTTCGACTTATGAAGACTGCAACGCATCCCATCATTTTGACTCGATTGCCAATTTGCAGGGTATGGCAAATTTGTTTGTTACCAGTGGCGACTTCCAAGCAGCTACTGCTTTGTATGAAAATGTAATTAGTCGGAAGCAAACTGTCCATGGCGAATTCAGCGTTGCAACAGCCAAAACAATCAATGATTGTGCTATCATCCTTGCGAAAAATGGCAGGATGGACGACGCTCTTGTCCGATATGAAAAGGCTCGAAAAACTTATGAACGAGCGCTCGTCGGTCGGCCTCTCTCTATGTCCTGGCTTAACCATGGAGAATCTGCCGCTAAATGTGGGTTCGACTTGGCCTTGATCAACTTAAATATTGCTTCGATCAAATCTAAGAAGGGAGATGTTGCAGGTGCTGTCACCGCGTACAATATAGGTGTGCAAGGGCTACGGAAATACAGAGATGATCTTGACCTGGCTGGGGACGAGGCTGGGAGGAATAAGAACTCATCTCACATGAGACATCTCGTCTCCGCACTTGGCCGCATCGGCTCATTGAAACTCAAACAGGGTGATAAGAATGGTGCCTTGGAAATATATGCCTCTCTCTTCAAAGAAGTAGATACAGTCGAAAGTCCCACAGTGTCGAGGCTTGAGAAGGCGAAGGCACATATTAAATGCGCCACGATCTATCGACAGAGCGGTGATAGAGACGACAACAAACACGCCATTATTCATTTACGCGAAGCTTTGAATATGTACACCGACTTGTATGGAAAAAATAACAAGGATACCGTTGCGGTGGCGACATCACTTAAGCAATGGGAAGAGGAGCAAAATGCTCGATCATAACACTAAATTAATGTCATTTTCTCCTAGTTTTTGTCCCACGTACCATGATCAGCATTATTTATGTGACAAAACTCTCATTTTGGCCGAGGGTTTCTGCATTGCACAACCTCCAATCAGCAGCTATAAACTCTTTGTATTCCGTCTCATTCTCGCCTACATAGCACTGCATAAACGCGCAACCTTGATTTGTACTGGTATAAAAGGCATGCTTGCACTCCAAAATAGGATCTCGCCCATACACTGCTATTCCATTGATGTACGAGCCGAGAGCAAAGGCTTGGAAAGAGCGCGCCCACCATTCGGGTGAATTCGACTGCATCCCCAGCCACCACATCATGAACCAGTGATGCACATGGAACGAGTCGCCCGCCAGCGCCGCATATGGAAGAATGAATAGACAGAATAATGTTGTGGCTTCAACTATTCGTGATCGTAGTACCAACCTTCTATGGTGGGAACGTATAAGTGCCACAATAAATGTGATTGACAACACTAACAGGCAGAATGCATAAACGAAGAGCACGGGTGGCCAACCGCAATGAATGTCGTACATGGATACGGAATGCCTCAAGAATTCGAAGTCATTTATAATGGATGGATAAACGGCGCCTAACGAAATGAACACGCCCCAAGGAAAGATAGAGTCAATGCCACGGCAAGATGTATCGTAAAGTCTTCCGACCATGAAGAAAAAGAGCAGGTCCAAAAGCACAACGTGGAAATCGTATTGAATGAAATCTCGGAGGGTGTAGTTGTCGTCTATTTCCCAGCCCATCCATCTTGCGAGCGGGTGAACGAGTGATACGCCAATTATAGTAAACGTCCAAAACTTGACGAGTTTCACCGCGACCAACCCTCCATCGTCTATTCTCGATGTGCCTCCAGCGCGGCATGCACGTCTATATATATGCAACAACTCTTCGTCGTCGATCAGATTCAATGTAGCAATGCGCGCGAATATTCTAATGTTGCACAATGACCAACCGGGCGGGGCGGGGCATGGGCATTCGCCGCGTTCCTCGTCACGTCCTTGATCGATTTTCGCTCCCGTCGACTCGTCGGGTATAACAGAACCTCCTTGGGGGACGGCTTTGTACGTTATGTTTTTGCTCGTGCTGTTGCTCCCCATCTTTATGTTCTCTCTGCTAAGTAGCTCGTGCTGTTGCTCCTTACCTTTTTGTTTCGCTAGCATGTGTCATGGAGGAGATGAGAGAGGAGGAGGTTCGTACTCTCTAGAGAGTACCATACCTAGAGTAGAGTAGCCAAGCTCCCGCCATTTTCATTTTGTCATTCCTTCGGTTTAAGATTTTCTCTTTCTTCCGCTTGAATTGTACCTAGCGGCGCACGCCATCGCCAGACGACTCGCGGTCCCCAGATTTGAAATATTGCACGCCTCGCTGTGTGAACGTAACATGCCATTATGCTCGGCCTCGCCACAAGAGCACACAATGCCGCGTCATCGTTCCTACGCCAGACCTCCCATCACCATCCCGGACGGGGGGGATTCCTCGTGTCCCGCCCCTCCCCCTCGATGACGACGTCGTTTCGGCATCGGCGTCCTCTGTCGACGACTGATCGAGGATCGAATGATCCTCCTCCTCCCCCTCCTCCTGCTCCGTCCTTCGCCTTCGTCGAGCCGATCGGCAGTCTCCTCGCCGCGATCGGCCTCTTCCGAGACGGCCTGTCGCGACTCGTCGACGACGTCGCGCTCTCCCTGCGAATGCGGGAGGCGGAACTGTCGCGCGATCTGCTCCGACGCGGGGTCATTCGCGCGCGCGACGGGATCGATCGTCGTCGTCGTCATCGTCCGGGAGGGGGACTCGTGACGCTCGTGTCGTCCGTCGATCTCACGAAAGGCGGGGGGGGGGCGGCGCGGACGACCCTTTCCCTCCCCCCCCCCCGTTCGCGACCGACGACGATGACGTCGACGTTGCGCCGCCGCCACGACGACGACGACGACGACGACGACGGCGATCGCGATCGCGATCCGTATCGACTCCTTCGACGGCGGCGACAGCCGCCGTCTCCTTCTTCCGCCCGTCGCTCGCGGGAGCATCTGCGTCGCGTCAATCGGGACCTGTCGACGTCCCTCCCCACGGCCGCGGCCTTCGTGCTCGTGCCGTTCGTGGGGTACGCCTTCCTCTTCCTCGGCATGGCGTTCCCGCGACTGTTGCTAAGTCGTCAATTCCACACGAAGGGACAGCGTTCGGACTTCGGCACGACGGAATACCGGAGGAGGAGGGGGTGGTACGAGACGCTGTCGAACGGCGACTTTTGGGGATGCTGCATGAGGAACGTTCCCGGATTGGTACTGTCCCGTCGGGAGGAGGAGGGGGAGGAGGAGGAGAACGGGGTAGGAGAACGCATCGACGACGGTGACGACGACGTCCCCCCGTTCTCGGGGTCCCTCTCGTACCTTGAGATGGACGCCGCGGGACCCGTGCTCGACGAGCGATCCATGCTGACGCTGTACCGCCTGATCCGACAAAACTTCGGCCGGGACGGTCCCGGCGACGGCGCGCCGTCCGTCATCGGAAAGTTGCAACCTTCCCATCTCCATCACCTCGCTCTGTCGAACAACCTCGCGTCGTCGCTGCTCCTACCCCCCGCACTCGCGCCGGCGTTCCTCCAAATTTGCCTCCCTTGCTGGTACCTCGTGCGAAGGTTGACGAATCTTGCGGAGGACGTGATATTGGACGACGCGGCGCTGATCGAGGAGGGGATGTCCCGGGACGGATGCGCGGGCATGACCGACGAGGAGGTATTCGACGCCTGTTGGATCCGCGGCCTGCCCTTGGGACCCTTCGCCACGACGAACGGCGGCGTCGATTCTGGCGGCGGAAGCGTGGACGGGGAGGCGCGTGCGACGAGGAGGGTCCTGACCAACCATTTGCGCATGATGGAGGCTGTCATGTCGGCGCGGTGCGGTCCCTCGATGGTAGTGGCGACAGACGAAGACATGTCAGGTTCCCTGCGCTCCAGGGGAGAGCTGGTCAGAGACCCCACTCTGCGACTGCTGATCCTTCATCTGCACCCGATTCGGTACAGTTTAATGAGAAACAGCGTTATTAAACATTAATACTGTTCACCTGCACAATCGTAATGGCTGGCTGTGTCAGAGTCCATCATTAAAACTGCAACACTATCCACGAACCCAAAGCTAATCCTTCCTCTATGTCATTATTGACATTTGCGTCTAAATAATATGATACCGTTTCATGTGGTACTTTCGCGAAAATAATTGCTTCTATCCTTCATCATATTGGTCATCATGCGGGCCGTCGGCAAAGTTGTTTCCTAATTGTTTCTTCCTTCGCCGTCGCATGAAGAATGATCCACCCACACAAAGTAGGATAACACCAAGCGGGATGAAAATTGCCATGTAGAACTTTGCCTTTCTAACAGCCATGGAATCGTCGCAGTCAAAAACACTGCATTCCTCCAAGAAATTCTGATTCGACACGCCACCGAAGCAACCGGTCGCTACTAGGGAGTAGTATTGAGATTTGCCCGCGAGGTTGTACGCATTTACCGTGATCATGGCATCGTCGCCATCGTTGACGCCCTCGATAATGACGCGCTCCGCGTTATTATTCCGATCGGCTCTCCCAATATTATTGGGGTAGTAGGTCGTGCCGGCCAATTCTACTGTTAGGTCCAAATCGTTCAATACGCACTTCGTGCAGCCGGGTGACGATCCTGGCTCGACCCATGTTAGGGTGACGGAGAGCTTGTCGTATGTGCAGCCGCCAGACTTGTCGATTTTTACGACGTGAACATTCGAATCACCGTCGCTTACTTTTGTCTGTCAAAAACAACAAGTTGCGCCTCGGTTCTTCCTGGCAGATAGATCGAATCTGCACAAAGAATGAGAGGTTCACATAGGTTATGACGTGCTCGAAATGTGATACAAAATCTAAGACTTAACAGCCGCTCACCTTGTAAAGACAGCCTACCAAAATTTTGATTGTTATCATAAGGTGTTATTTCTGTTACACCGTTTGGTGTATTGTCCACACCTCTCAGGAATTGTGCACCATTCATTAGCCTGTATTAAGGCGTCGACGTAATCAAAACAAAGCAGGTGTCAGAGGACATGGATGTTTGTGAGAATGCATCGACATAATGTGCTTCCACTTACACAGCTTTGATCAGGGCGCCAGAAGGATTTTCAATAATGTTAGCTTCATCTTTCTCCCCCGTGGGATAAAAGCCCTGCTCAAAGTACTGCCTTATGATTGCGGCAGCTGCGCTAACAACAGGCGTGGCCATGGATGTCCCCTGAAGCGAGAGGACTCCGTCTGCCTTTGAACCAGCCTCTGGAATTCTGTCTGGGTCGCATTCACCAACAATGTAAGGAAGAGCGCCCGCGGACAGAACGGCCATTCCTGCAGCCAAAATGTCAGGCTTTGTGCGCCCGTCTGATGTTGGACCGCGGCTAGAGAAGTCCGCAATGTAACTTGGACCGAGCCCTCCTTTTGGTCGGCTTGTGTCAGCATTATGGTGCGCACCAACAGCAATCGTATTCTTACCAGTAGCAGGAGACCCGACCGTGCCGGCAGTATCGCCTGCACCACTATTGCCAGCGGCAATTATTATGAGGAACTCGTCATTATCGTACATGTATTGATCGAAGTTTCGGGACTGTGTGGTGTAGAAAGTGAACTCTGATCCCCATGAGGCCGAATGAATCTTTCCGATGGGACTACCGGTCGCAAGGATATAATCATCTTGAGGCAAGGTCAGGGATCCAGCCTTATCGCCAATATCAAGGAAGGCGATCTTTGCGCCCGGAGCTACCCCGTCAGCCATGCCTGGCCCATCAATTCGTTTCCCTGCGACGATCCCACAAACATGAGTGCCGTGTCCGTATTCATAATCGGCGTCGTCAACGTAATCGATATACTGGACGATTTTTCGGTGGTCATCATTGTATTTCTAGATTGCAACGTGAATTATGATATTAATGTATGAAAACAACGTGAGAACAACAAACAATAATTGCATGGGACCTACATCACTTGGAGTATGCTCAGGATCGTAAAAGTAGCAGTTGTTCTGATCAATACCCGTATCGGAAACTGCCACGACCTGACCAGATCCGTCCAAACCAACCTGCAACCGTGACAACAAAGGGATTTCCTTGAATGACATAGCATGCACGCAAAAAGTAAGATCGAGTGAAAAATTTCATCGCCACTTACATCAAAGAAGGGCGTTTTATCCGGCAGTTCACTCTGCGTCAACCAACTAGTTACCGGTACCGTATGCTTCTTCATCCTTTGACGAGTTTCGATGGAGCAAACATTTGGATGTGCCGCAATTGCCATTGAGAGAGTGACCATGCATGTTGTGTCATGTTCGACATCTCCGGTAGCGCTGACTTTCACGTTTAAGATCGAATCACTGTTTTCGGGGTGTCTGGCAGGTTGAATCGTCCATGTCGATCTATTGGCATACATATCATCACAGTAGTAGTTATTTTCCTCTAGTTTTTGGATGATTTCCTTCCACCATAAGGACCGTGCCGTCGCCCCCTGTTTTGAGGCTGCAGAAAAGTATGCATCTGATGTCATGTAAATCGCATCAAAAATAATCGAATGATCTGTACCTGCCAACGCTCCTATCAAATCCGTCTTCAACGCCTCTAATAATGCATCCCAACTAAGAATCTCTGTGGCATTAGCATCGGTGGTATTGGCATCTGCCACGCCCACTCCTGGACAGAGCATAATATCCAGCGAGGGATCAGATTGCATGTCAGCATTGTTGTAGAAAATCATGTCCTCTTGCATTCCATCCACACTCCCTAACATGAACTTCAACGATGTGAGGAGTGGCTGGACTATGAAATCGTCTCCGGTCATTTTTGCGGCCTCGCTTGCAAGCATATGAGTGAATACGCACCAATAATCGTCTTGGTTGTACAATGGCCGAAAGTATGTGGTATTATCTGCGGAAATATCATTCGCCTCCGCAGCCAATTTTTGATGGCGCTGGTATCCTAAGACGGAAAAATCACAAAGACTGTGAGAGATAAGTGACCAAAAGGCAGACGTGAACTGATGGTTGCTTAATATCTACCAACTCACCACTCAAGCTCTTTCCGGTATCGTCGACGCCAACGTGGCACATCAGATAGGGATACTTTTGCGACTGAATAAATTCCGCAGTCAAGGCCTTTTTCCACTCGAAGGCAGTCGCTTCATCCCAGAGATCGGAGGCGACTTCCGCGTCTTCTTTCCACCTGAGGTGGTATTTTGCAATGATCACGGGTGAGAAATAACTCGTTGAGTCAGAGTATTACGATCGTTAGCCTGGAATCCCGTCACACGACAGGACTACCCGACCCCTACTTACCCGAACTCCGTTGCGGTCTCGGTGTCGACCAGTCTGAGACATTCATCAATAGTGAGCGATCTTGCTCCGGGCACGATGGTCTCGGCACGAGCAATGTTGATAGAGCCCAGGTTTGAGGGAGAGATGAGCGTAGATAATGACACGACAGTAGTAGCGAACCTCATGATTCCTAAGTTATGATCTCCTTTGTTTCGTACGATACCTTGTTGATTGTGTCCTGTTATGTTGTGTCGTCCCTTTTTTTAGGCTGCGATTATATTCGAATCGGGCAATAGCCCGATAGCGCTGTTTCAGAAAGAATCAGCGCTATTTTCTGCAAATTCTTTCTTGCTCTATCCATTTCATTCTATCCGAACAAAATCACAATTCAGACGAAACATCATGCCCCGGATAATCACCGACGCCAACAAGCAACGTCCTGGCTTGGCAAAAAGGGCCGTGGAAGCAAGTGCTGCAAGACTTGCTGCTCGTCGCGCAGCTGTTAGTGACGAAGCTGGTGATGCTGCCGAGCATGTCACCACTCCCATTCGGACGTCGCCTCGCCGCACGAAGTCTGTCACCCAGCCTAGCGTCGCGTCGTCACGGCGGGGCAAGAAGAAAACGGACGACACACCGTCGCAGCTACTTGCAGAGTCACAGAGTCTTCTGTCACCTGCTGATGCATCTTCCTCGCAGGGAGCGCCACCGCTTCTCTCTGTCATCCATGAAAACGTGGAAAGTCAGATCACGCATGGCACCGACTTCCCCAGCGACAACAGCGAAAGTAGTGATGAGAACGGTGGTGTCCCTGATGGAATTGCGAATAACATGAGTGATGAAGCACTCGCAAATTTCTTTGAGAACAATGAGAATGAGGAGGAGGTTGATCGAGACGAACTGGCGGAGGGGTTGGAAGACCTCAACGACTACTCCTCGGATAAATTCAGTGTAAACGAGAGACGTCATTATTTCATGGACCGCGCTGCAATTTCCACCCAGAATCGTGCGGCTGTTGAGTTTGTGTACATGGTAGAGGAAGTATTATGGCGCAAAAAAGGGGGGTGCGTCTGGATTCTACACTAAGGTGTTGGACGTTAAAAAGAAGGTACAAGCAGTCACAAGACTTATCGATGGCATTGGCACTCCCTTGTCAAAGATCCCAAGTGGTCGCGGCCTAAATGATGTTAAGGATCAATTCATTCTTAACGATTACAAAGCTGTAATGGGAGCTGTAAGTACTGTTTCGTCATTGTGTCTTTGGCTTCATAACGTGGAATTTAACTGCGCTTTTTTCGTATTAGGATTTTGTGAACAATTATGCCGATGCCGATGACATACAGGGGGACATCCCCAACGGTTGGTGGCTAATGCCTCCCTCCAAAGCTGACAAAGCCCCCAAACAAAGCCATTACTTGCTTGCGGTGCTTGTGCACAAAAATAATGCCGACATCGTATCGGATCCACTTGATGCGGCAGCTGGAGCGAGTCGTGAGACTGGAAGGAAGAAGGCTGCAGAGGAACGGGCGACAGAAGTAGCCATTGCACAAACTGCGCAAGGGAGTATTCGTGGTAAGCTTGAGGAAAGTATGATGTCGACGAAGGCGACGTTGATGAAGCAGAATATAGAGTTGCAGGCAACGGAGGGGATTGAAAAGCAGCTCAACTTGTTGGAGAGGTTCAAGCCATCCTTTGTGAATACTAGTCGTGAGGGAGGAGAACAAGAATACGACAGGGCAGTTCGGGATATGTTGAATGAGTTACCCTTCATGAAGAAACGAAAGACTGGGAACGAAGGGGATTGAAAAGCAGCTCAGTGGGTCGGTGTTATTTAATATATTACTTAAGGGTTTAAGTTAGGTTCAATCTCCCAGTTTTTGCATTTGCTCTTCCACACCCACAGATGATGTGCGAGAAGATTTCGTCGCCGATGGAACTGTAACTTCAGAATTGTTAATCTATTATTCCCATTCGATGGCAGTAATTCAGTTGGTCCTTCCAACCAAATGCCATCATTCGGCATATGACATCCCCGGCCAACTCGAGGTGGTGGCTCTTCTCTTACCATTTCATCGAGCATCATGTTGTGTAATACACAACAAGCAACAAAGATGTGTTGGCAAATTTGAATCCGTCGGTGCTTGAATCCGAAGTCCAGTGACTTCCATCTAGCTTTCAAAATACCGAAGCAACATTCAACATCTTTCCTGACACTCTCAACATTTACTGAAAAGCAAGACTCCAAGGGGGTATTTCCCTCCGATCGCATGAATGGACAAATCAAGGTGGGCCATTGAAGATACCCATTGTCGCATATCAAGTAGGCTCCTGTTTCTTTGTGAATAACACCGTACTCATCGAAATATTGCCAAGGAGCATGCGAATAATTTTTCTCGATTGCCGCCACTCCGATGTCCATTTTCACAATGTGCTTGTCATTGCGTGTTCCGAATTGAGGACCGTGCACATGACAAATTCTACGATCAAAATCGGTAATGCATTCAAACGCAAGGGAAGGATAGGATTGTTTGCCCTTTGCACGATTGAAATCTCCAGCGGGGCAATTTGACCATTTGACGTGAACGACATCAACAGATCCCATTGCACCAGGAAGTCCCATTTCCTCATATCGTTGCATAACCGCGCGGAGCTCGAGATCATCACGGGGTAAGTAGATGTAATCTTCCCTTTTGTCAAATAAATACTTAACAAATTTCTGGAAGAATTTGCTGTGCTCGGTTGCGCAGATATGAGTGACCAGTGGAAGTTTGCGAAAACCATTGACTGAACCAGACAAAATTGCCAAGGCACCCAACACTAAGAGCTCACTTTTAATATGTAGGCTGGCCTCAGTTCGACAGTGATGACTGAAGTGAACGACTTCATCTGCAACTAGCAGTGCTGCCAAAGTCTCCACCTTGTAGAGAGGCATTTTGAACCAGGAGCGGAAGAAGCTCTTTGGATTTAATGACAGCCGCTTGGCTTGATTGCGCACGGTGTCGTCGTTTGCACCAGGAATTTGCACAACATCATCGCTGAGGTAATTCAGGTAGTATGGAGATGTTTCGTACCGGCCAATTTTGTAATGGTATGACCGACGCGCGCGCACCCTCCGCTGCTTCCTTGGTTGTGCCGGATCTATATCATCCAGTGGAATCTCGAACATCCCACTGTGCGCATTAAAGGTGTCCCACTGCGCTGATGTCATGTGGCGAATGTCACGAAACATCGAGATCTCAGGGTCGTCGAGCTCCATTCTCAAAGATTCCTTGAATTGCGCGAGAGTAGGTATCTCTCTCGCCAGCTCTTCCTGTATAGACAGGACTATGTCGTCTTCGTTGTCGATCATGTCGATGGCTTCGACAATGATGTCTGACGATGATGAACGCAATTTGTGTGTGGTGGCTACGTAGCAAAAGTCTATCCCTCTATCCGGAGGAGTCTATCCGAGAGCTCCGATAGGAAGGTCTATCCAAGCTCTCGGATAGACCTCGCTCGGATAGAGGGATAGACTTTAGTCATTTTGTACTAATTTTTCGCGTTCCATCGCTCTATCCCTCTGTCCGAACGAAAATAACCACTCCGATAGAGCAATAGGAAAAAAAACGAGAAAGTGGAGGGAAGTTTTGCTATCGCTGGATCCGTGGGTCCGAATATAATCGCAGCCTAGCCTTAGCAGCTCTGGCTTCGAAGTATTCTAACGAACGTATGTAGAGTCGTATCCATAAGAACGTAGGTGTGTGTACCATAAAATCTACGATACCTACGACACCTACACTCTCTGAGGGGGGTCCTCCAATCCCATGATGTAGGGAAACAATAAAACGATGAAATCGAACCAAGCAATTGCGCTCTTCCCACTAGCAGCGCTCACAGTGCTGTCGCCCCCTCCCGCAATCGTTGTCGGTGCCGCAACGCTCACCGACGAGGAGCTCGCTTCCTACGGATTGACGCTCGACGAATTCAACGCGGTCCGACTGAGCGAATCGCCCGCTGACTTCGGGGGGTTGCCAAGCGCGGGCGACACCGATCAGTTATGGCTGGACGCGGCCGCGTTTCAATACGAGGTAAGAGAAAATCTTGCTCGCTTTTGTTGCGTCGGCTACCATTATAAGCACTGCTTCAGCTTTGCATACAATTTAATCCCTTTCGCGTGCACGCGTAGGTCGCCGCGTCCCAACCCGACGACGTGGCACTGTCCTCCCGGGGATATTACCCATTCCTCGTCTGCTCGACGGAGCCAAATCTATCCGGCTCGGAGCGCGAGGAGCGCGTCGCGGCCTTATTCCAAAACTCGACCGGCGTGAACGCGTCGCATTATTATCGCGACAGTTCAGAATTACACAACGCCGACGACATGTCCTGTTTCGTAATGCGTGCGTACAAGGATACCGTTCGCAATGTGTACGCAGCGCATCCGTACGGGACCCATTACATGACCATCAGTCCGATTCATTCCAGCATGAAAATGTCGGAGAATACCGTCGAGGTAATTCAGTCCTCAGGCGTGATTACTACTCAAGCGACAGGCAGTGGGAATACCATGCAAGTCAAGGAGGTGGGATTGATTATTTTGCTGTGCCCTGGAGTGCAGGTGTTTGCAGGGGGGGATATTTTCGATGATTTGATCGCCAGTGACATAAAGAAGTTCGTGACGGAGAATGGTGGGGAAACGGTCGAGTCGTTATCTTTTTACAATCATCGAGTTAACGAATTTTATAGTGGTGATGCAACAACACTCACGGACCGCATGGCTAAGTGGAGTTCGGCAGTCACTGCCGTGATGGGTTGGACTAAAGATGATGGATCAAATTTCTGCCTGGATGTTATCATTAACGATAACACTGTGTTTTCCGTGGAGGATATAGTCCTGCAGGTGAAAATGAATATTTCGATCTGGGAGGGGTATTATTTTCATGGCATCTCGGAGGCTGACATGAACACATGCGTTTGGTACCTGACTTACGCATTGGCTTTGTCGCCACAAATTTGTTCGTTGGAACCAGAGACGACAATTAAAACGCTATGTTCGGATGGTACGTCGGATTTGAGACAATGCAGCTCATCAAGCAGAATATTGTTGGGATCATGGATAAAGCATGGTGTCATTCTAATGATGCTTCTCGTATCACTGGGATCTGCCACAGTGTAAGAAGTATTAATGAAAAAAGTCTTTTCTCTCCCATGTCATATCTTATCTATTTAGTTTATGGTTGATCATATTCCCTTTCATTCAGCGGAGCGGCAGTCTCTATTGTTCTAGATACGGTGGGGTGTTGTCTAGACCGAAGGCTAGACGCTCGTCGTTGGTTCATTAGTTACCGATGGAGAATAGGTGGCCCGAATAGGTTGGGTAGACGCTCGTCGTTGGTTCATGAGTTACCGTGGGAGAATAGGTCGGGTAGACGCTCATAGTTGGTTCATGAGTTACCGTGGGAGAATAGGTCGGAAAGGGCTCATAGGTAGTGGGAGGAGAAGGAGCCTGGAAGTGCAGAGTTTTCGTGAGACAATGATAGTCATCGAATCAGTTTGGAATTGTTCAGGTAATCACACTCACGCCGGTGCCAGAACAGAAGCAGCAGTTGTCATCTGGCACGCCCATGCCGCCGTCGTACAAAAAACCGAAGTTGGGGCAACCTGGAGAGTCATGTACCTCGTACCAATCGCATCCATCGCCGTAACTATCGACCCACCCAACGGTGTTGCCCGCACACTCAGTCCCGTCCTGGACTGATTGTGCAGAATGCCACACGGAGACAACAGCGAAAAAGAAGGCACTTAGTTTCAACATGACTTCGGTATGATAGTCCTGGAGACGAGGGGAGAATCAGCTTTTTGATTTGTTTACTTTTGTTTTATGAGCTCTTTTGTCGATAGGTGTTTTCCAGTCGTGCCTTGCATTGAACGATACGATACTCCAGCCAAAGTTGTACTCCGAGCTGACTTTACCGAACCCTCCAGTGTGGTCATGATATTTACCGAACCCTCCAGTGTGGTCATGATATCTACGAGGGTGGCCTTCGTCTTTTTCGTGTATTTGCCTTGGTCTTGATGTGACTCTATTGGTCTTGTTCTGACCCTGGTGTGGGTTTCATGTAGTACATTAGACTAATATGATACATTGTCGGCTCAGAGAGGGAAGAGGGACCAGACATGAGCTCAAATGTTCTTGCATGGGCATTCATTCGACACAGATGAGCTCATAAAACAACAAAAGCAAACGCCTTAACTCGTATCCAGCCCAGAATTCACTAAAATGAAAGTACGCGTCATCTTCTTCGCATTTGCCTCCGTGTGGCATTCTGTGCGTGGACAGGAGCAAGAGTCAACCTTTCTCCGCGGCAGTGATGTTGAGGCGATAATGGCAGAGGAAACTGAGCCTGGTACTTCTGGCAGCGACATTCCGTTTCACGAACGAAACCTTCAATCACTTGGAGACTGGGTGCAATGATCCTCAAACTCCCAGTGCATGAATGGATGCTGCAGTGGTATATACTCCGGTGGAGTGCTTAAATGCACCCGCTATTTGCACGGGTGGATCTGGACCCACACCCACCCCTCCTACAACTGGTGGATCATCGGCGTATGTAACTTATCACAATTACTTCGCGGGACAACCTCTAAATCAGGTGGCTTGCTCCGATGGTAGATATGGACTCACGACTCGCTGGGGTTACTCGACTATTGACCCGATGGCGCCGTATGTTATGGCTACATCTGTTAGTGGCTGGAATAGCCCCAATTGTGGGAAATGCTATCGGGTTAGTGGTTCGGCTGGCACACGGTACATTACTGCCATTGACCAATGCGCTCCCGGCCCCGGTGGGATGACGCATTTCGACATCCACCCAACTGCTTACCGCGAGGTCATGGGAGAAGCGGGGGTGTTTGCTGGATCCGGATATGTCACCTACAGTGAAGTGGCGTCATCTAACTGCAGGGGTAACAAAGGCTAAGCAAAAGGGCGAACGGATGTTTCAACAATGATAAACGTGAACGATGTGTATGTTAACGGCTAACTAGACTGAAAGTAAGGCACGCCGGGCCCGCCTTCTGGGCGTAAAACAAAGCAAAAAAATTAATGTCAACTGTTAGAAGATACGATATTTCTTTGACTCTTGCCAATCCACTCGACGCAACTTGTCCCACCGTCTCCCGCTCATTTCCCTCAATCTTTCCATCACGACGCTCGCAGCGCGGGCATCCCAAGAGAATCGAGAACTTCTACATCGTCGTGGCCGGTCCGCGGTGCAGGGCCGAGGATTTTTAGTACGAATAAACGCAGCTCGTCCTCGGGGAGCTTGCCCGAATCATGCTCCCTCATGAGATTGAGTTTCCTGTGAACGTCGGCTATATCCCCGCCAATTTTGCGTAGACGCACGACCCTTCCGTGAACCTTCCGGCGAAATACGTCATTCTTGGAACGGAGGAGACCGCAACATGCGATTTTCTTTTGCGGGACAATTCCGCCACCCGCGATCTCTTCGTTTTCTCTCGTCCTTGGCTCCATGTAGTAAGTACCCTCGTTCGTCCTGGATTGGCCTTGGCGGTCGTCGCCTCCTCCTTCACCGGAGATCACTCTTTCTAATTGCACAGTGGATCAGATACCGAGCCATTTTCCATCCAGCATATCCCACGTAGTTCTATTCAAGGATGTAGACATGCTCGTGGAGTCCCCCCTCGCAAAATTATTCCCATCACCACTTGTAGTTGAGGTTGCTACATGAATAGCATCACCTGTTTGACTCTCCTCCTTGAACTCATTTTTATCCGGATGGACAGTACCACGACAGTCTTCAATTTCGAATTGACCGGCACACCAGACTCCAGAGGAGACGAGTTGTTTCTTCTTCCTCTTCGTCGCTTTGCGATGGTTTTTTTCGCTTGGGAGATCGCTTAGGAGATTGAGAGTTTGAGGAGTTTTTGGTTCGAGGTTTTTAGATGATTTGTGATGTACTGAGGAAGAATTTGATGTGGATCCATCAGGAGGAGATTCTATCGAGCCACGTGTATTGGTGGCGAATGATTTGGTGACCCCCGCCGCAAAGTCGGGGCCAGTATCAACGCTTCGGTCACATTTGTGAACTTCGTTCTTCAACGATGAGGGATTATTCGTGCCGTCACAACCGATGTCTTCTTTGGCCAGACGGCCCAATTTACAAATTCCAAGTGGTTTCTCCGCATATTTCCCCTGGCTTTCGTCGTCGTCGTCGTCGTCGTCTTCGGAATAATAATCCTCCATCAACGTTCCCACGCCATGGCGCAACCCATCGCGAAATTCACCAACGTACACTCCCCGCCCATGTGGCAAAATTTCCTTGCCAACGCCATTGGCCAATCCTTTGAGGAATTCCCCTTCGTAGACCGATCCGTTCGATCGCGCGAAACGGCCCTTGCCGTGAAAGTGAACCGAGCCGGGCAGGAGGAAGGGTATGCCGATTGCATTCTGCGAGTGTTTTTTGGGATTGACAACGTCGCCGCCATCCGACGATGGGGTGGAGGGTACGGCACTTGCCGCCTCCGCCCCAAAGAATGACTCGAGGAATGCCCCGAAGTACGATTTCCCGGGCACATCCTCCTCCTCTTCCCGCACCGCCAGCAACGGGCCATCGTAAGTCCAGCCGTCCGCGCCGTACCACGTCCCGGCCTTCGGTCGGTCGTACTCGAAGCTGCCGCGGAATCTCATCCCGTTCGGCCAATGGCACGTGGCGTCCCGTCCGTGACGCAGCGGTATCGCATCCGACGCTGTGATCTCCGACCCCCCCTCGCGATTCGCGGCGCATCCGCGAGGGATGTCGTCGGTCGCGACGTACCTCGTGATGAACGGCCCGTCGTACACCTCGCCCGTGCGGCGGTAGATCATCGTCCCGTGGAGCAGGTGTCCGGTGACGCCGTCGATCGCGCCCGTGAAGCAATCGTGGTTCGTCCGCGAGTCGATCCGCTGGCTGACGTGCGCGGCTGGGGAATAATCGTCCACGACCGCCACTCCCGCAGCCGCCGCCGTCGCAGGGGACCGTTCCTCCGACCTGTGACTTGCGCTTATATCGCCCTCTCCCCCGCGCAGGGGCGTGTCATCGTCCCCGTGGGCCTCTTCTTCGTCCTGTGACGACATGAGCGAGAAGTTGGACGGCCCCTGTTCCGCATCGTTTGCTCCTCCTCCCCGCTCCTCTCCGTCGCCCTGTATGTGATGCTCTTCGTCCTCTTCATTGGCATTGACATCGTCGACGTCGTCGGCCGCCCCCCCCACCTCGCCGTTACCCTCGGCGGAGGAGCCGTCGTTGATGTCCCGCCGTTTCCTTCGTGGGCTGACGGGGTCGTGAAGCTTATCGGCCCGCGGCTTGGGGCGACTGGGAGGAGGGTCGTGTATCAGTCCCGCACCTCCACCGATGTCTAGGAGGTCGATTCCGATGGTCGCGGCCAAGTATTCCATGGGAAAAGCGGACGTCGCGAGAAGAGAGGGGAGAGGGGTAGGGGATGGGCCGTGTTGGGAGGGAATTCTGTTTGTTACGTGTAACTAAAGTTACAAGTAACAAAAAAGTCAGAGCTAACTACTCTATCTTCTAGTTGCAATAATAGAGAGTAGAAAAGATAAAAAATGTTGGTATGTAAAATGTTACTCTAGGTATGATACCAGCAAGTACGTGCCTCTTAACTTGGGTTAGTTTGGTGGATCCCGGTTGCGTGCAGTGCCGGATCAGCAATCGTCTAGCGAGACAATTTCGCACTCTTCTATTCTGAAAGCCATGAATAAACCAGTCTGTACACTAAGATTAAATGTTGGACCGGATGCGATGGAGGTAGATTTTGTGGTGTAAGTTATTGTTTAGGAGGCAGCGATACAACAGCGTGAATGTGTGGAGAGAGCGTTGCGTTGCAAATGATTTTGCGATCAATTTAGTTGTCATTTTACTGAAGATAGGGTCGTTGAGAGAATGCACGGGGGGGCAGAGCTGTCAAGTTGGGTGTCAATTAATATGATACTAGACAGTTGGGGTTTCAAATATCTAAGACAAATGGTACTCTTTGACTTATAATCTCGTGAAGTCCATTGATTGTATGATGCACGACAGTGGATCATTTTCCCCAAGGACCAACAGTCCGGTATGGCGTCAATGCGGGCCTTCATTCTCTTTGGTGGTATATCTTAAAACGTGATGGATTGATTTTGTCATGTTTTTCCAAAAAATCATGCAATTGAACCACTTTCAAGTGGAGACCATCCCCATCTAATAGACGTCTGACCGCAAAACATCCTCCGTAGACCGGCCTCATCGTTCATCGATTTCATCGGAGTGGCCGCATGCTGTTGGATGATCATCCTTCTATCTGCCATCCTCCTCCCGTCACACAGGCCAAGGCATGCCATCTCTCTCATACGTCTCGTCGTCCCCAAGGACGATCTCCGTCTTGCAATTCGGATTCCGTCGCACAAGTCCGATCATCTCGTCTTTCAATCGATCGGCGTCCGCGGGCGTATCCAGCGTCCACGCACCGCCACCGTCCTCCTCTCCCCCGCCGCCGCGACGGGGAAAGCTTATCGGGTAATCGCCGGAGTGCGACGCGGTGTGGAATTCCCCCATGAGGGCGTCGACGTCCCGACAGAGCATGCCAGAGGTCAGGAGGTTGGGCAGGATGAGGAATTCGGACATCTCGATGTCCATCTTCATCACCACCCTTGGTGGCAAGATCGTCGTTGTCTTATTATTATTATTATTATTCTCCTTAAACAGAGTACGACGCGTTCGTCCCTTCCTTCTGGAAGGATCCGCCCGTGAACCTCCCTGTCGATCCAGCTGCCAATCGCACGACCTTCACTGCGTCCTCGGTACAATCGACGATCCTCTTCCTGCCGTTGCCATCCCGCCTCGGCTTGCACTTGCCCCCGTTCGTCGAGAATCCCCTCTCGAGCGTCCTGTCCCCCCTCCCCACGTGGTAGAACGTCAACTCGCCGTCCTCGTCGCTCGCGCCCGCGTGGACGAAGTGATACCGCCACCCGACGGCCGCGTACGCGCCCTCCATCTCGCGATGGCGATCCACGTGCGCGGGATTCGGCTCGAACGCGAAGACGCAGAAGTCGGACGGATCGCGATCGTCCTCGGGGCCGAATTGGGATACGAAGAAGTCGCGCGCGGCGCCCCTCCCACTCCCACTCCCCCTCCCCCCGTCGTCCCCGTCCCCGCCGTCGTCGTCGCGGTCGTCTCGCCATCGTCGCCGACGTCGCTGCGCCGACGCCCGTTGCGACTTGGTGTAGTTCGCCGGGTACAGGTGGGGCTCGAGGAGCATGCGGGCGTGCACGCCTATGTTGGATCCGACGTCGAGGAAGACGTGACGGCATCCGTCGGCGAGCTTGGCCGTCCTCCCCCCCCCCCCCCGTCGTCCCTCGCCGACGGCGAGGGGAGCGTCGGCGTCGGAGTTGGCGTCGCCCCTCGTCGGTAGGTCGAGCGGGACGTTGCTCATCACGCGGACTAGGGCGACGCCCGCGCAGAGGCAGATGCCTGGGTAGATTTGCGGTTTCATTGTGTGGCTCGTGGCGTCTCTTATCCTCTCTCCATCCTTGCTCTTTTCTTCGAGTGGAAAGGAGAAATGAGCGAATGAGTGCCCCCGTCGATCTATTATTACAGAACCACTACTGTAGTACTCGTAATGTGTGAGAGTAACGTTGCACGATACCATACGGGCAAAACACAAAATCTACATACGGCGTCGTATCTGGTAGGTACTCTCTACTCTAGGAGTAGTATTTTTGTGAGAAACATCGGCGCACCCCTCACCGCAAAGGGAGCCGCTGGCATCCCCCACCCATACTGCATAGAGTAGAATATGGTGTATGGTACCAGGTCAGCGACTGTACTGTAAGGCTGTGATTTCTTTGGCCGGAAAACAGATACACAGATACACAAAAGAACGGTTGGGAACAATTTTTTTCGGATGGCGTCTTTTGTGTATTTGTGTATTTGTTTGTTTTTGTCCCATGTTTTTGTTGCCGCATCGCCCGCAGATGCAGCAAATACACACAGACACCACGACCTCCAAGTATCTATCGTACTTATTTATCTACTTTAATCTAACAAAAGACTTAGCGAAAAAACAAGATAACCATGGTGAAGCCGTTCGGGTGATCCCATGGCATGGATAAGTTATATTTAGCCGCCCCCTCACTGCAACCTCTTCGCGATGGGTTGATTGAGGGCGCCTACGAAGGATTTTCTTCAATTGTTTTAATCAGCTAAAAAAAATTAATTAGTACACTCATCTATTTTATTTCATTTGTTAACTTCCTTACAACTCGATCGCCCCCAAATCGATGCGATCGCACTCCCCTCACGGCCCCGTCAGGTTTCGCGTCCTTTATGATCCCCCCTCAGTTGTTCCTGCATATTTTTGGTTGGTTGTTGTGTGCAATCGTCGATTGATGGCTCCTTACCACAACAAATTACGATTCATCGACTTTTATTCTCTTCTTTTGTCAACTGAAACGATGTGACAGCGTCCTCCCCCGTTGTTATCACCCTGCACACCCATCTCCCCCAGAAATATTCGAGCAATACGGCCGCTTTTCTGTTGGTTGTTGCATCCTCCCATCCAGCGAAGCCATCGAAATCTGAGGCCTGGTTCCTCTCTCTAATGTTATGTTTTCCGCCGCTCAATTTGTCGCCCAAACCGACCAGAATAACACAATCCCCCACGCGTTCCACTCATACTCATCTCATCTCCAACACCCCATCCCCTCCGCCGACACTATCAATCGGTTGGTTGTTATGTGTTCCCGTCAAATGGTGGCCATTTAAGACCGGTGCTCCACCAATCTCTCTATTTTTCATTGCCCCATTCGCCACCCCAAACAACAGGAAAAATTCCCCCCCACGCGTTCCGCCTCGAGCGCATCTCATCATCATCGCCCTCCCCCCCACCTCAGCCGATCTTTGGTTGGTTGTTGTGACTATTGATGAAACAGTGCGCAGCCCCCTCCATCTCTCAATTTTTCGACAGGTGCCCTTTGGCGCAAGAAACAAGGGGGAGGATAGCGGCGATAACGAGCCGCGCCCCCTAGTGACCGCTCAGGACTCATGGGGAGGTGCGGCGCCGTGATTCGGGTCCATGACGGATTTCGCCGTGGAGAGCAAGGGCAAAGCCGCTGGGGGTCTTGGCGGAAGTGGATCCTCTCGGATGAAGATATGGCCTTCCCGCCAGAGGAAAAATCCGGACAAATCCGGATTTGTGTATTTGTACACATCACAAATGGCTATTCCACGTGGAGGGATTATTTGTGCGAAAAAGCCGAACAAAACAAATACACAAA
>JALLAZ010000108.1:0-22926 GCA_036939755.1 Stephanodiscus triporus
CGCGGCCGCGACTCCTCCGCTTCCCACCGCTACCGACGACGTCGCGTTGTTCGCAGCGACCTCGATTCTGACGACGTGGGCAACAGATGTCTCGAGAGTGCAACGGCTTGGGTCATGGGAGCAGAAGGGATCGGTCTGTTGCGAGCTTGATGCTTCGCCCGAACCCTCTCCAACCTCCAGCGCGGATCCTTGTGTGATGTCCTGTCTTTGGACTGGAGGGACAGTCCGAGCGGACCGGGAGGTAGGAGTATGTCAAGTTTCCGCTGGACGGTGGCCATTATCGGTCAGTTGGAAACACGTCTATGCTACTTAGATGAAATGCCACCGGTCTGATCCGGCAAATGACGCCCGATCCCCCCGGCGTAACAACGGAGTGAGACTCGATTCGCGACAGTCGCTGATAATAACTTGTGGCCCTGGCGATGAAATGTTGACGATCGCATTCCTCTACCATAATAGCTGCTCCGCGGCCGCGACTCCTCCGCTTCCCACCGCTACCGACGACGTCGCGTTGTTCGCACCCCGGAAGAGCTCCCTCGCCTCCTGTGAACGCGCCACCATTGCTGACGTCGCAAACCTCTTCATACCAAGCCTATTCCCGACCTACCCACGATCCTTTGTACCCATGGTTGATAAATTGAACGGCATATATATCTGCACCTAGATTAGCAGGTAGATCTGGCATATCTCCATCTCTTGCAGAACCCCAACGATACCATGGAAATATCTGCACACCACTTGCAAACCCAAACGGAACAACCGATGAGCATATAACAAAGCCTTTGTTGTCATTCCAATCACCCACTTTTGGATTGCACGTTCCCTTTTCTATCAGGTAGGACATAACTCCATCGGAAAATGCAGAAGGTCCTGTCATATGAATGACTTTGTTAAATTTTCCGAACCGGTCGTAAAAGGATGGTGCTTTAATAGAGTTTGCGACCACGTTTTTAATGATATGATCCAAGATAGGATGACCCTTTGTCGCACCAAATGTCCATTGAATTACTTGAGCACCAATATCGTTGCATCCAACACATTCCATGCCAGTGAAAAAAGTAGTCTCATTTGAAATCCCCCAGTTTTTTACTGGCTCTGTGCACGTAATATCACTGTCTGCATAAATACCCCCATGCTGGTATACAATGAGATACCGAATGAAGTCGAAACGATGCACACTCTTCAGGTGTGAGTACGTGAATTCAAATTGAGGATAGTTTTCCTGAATAAACTTCAAGCACCTGTCATCATTGTAAAATTCCACATTGTACTCTGGGTTGAGGATTTTCCAAGAATCCATTTCTTGTAGCCATTGGCGACCAACCACATGAATCACCTTCGGGATCCTCTTGTCTGCCGGTTTTTCCGCTGTTTCCATTTTTCCGCCTGAGACAAAAGAGTTGAACAGGGACAATTCCGAATTATCTGGGCACATGCTTATGTTTCCAAGTTGCACCAGCATAGGAAGAAGACTAAACAACAAACAGAAGAGTATGAGTATCCCCAAATATATTGGGGTCGCCTGTTTTCGTTTCGAAGAAGCCATTGGTAACCGCTGGCACTAATAATTGTTTCTGCTCCACACCTTGTTGATGCGAAGGGATGAGATGTTTTGGGGTTCGGTTGCGAGTTGTTGTGGTGTTGCGAATGAGAGTGGGGGCGGGGGGCGGGGGCTTATCTAAGTTGGTGCATTTAGAGATACGATATGTATATTATGGTATCTCTATCTATTGTCGTACGATACTTCTATCTACAACCCACACATCTTTCCTCATCAGTCGATCGTCCCTGCACATCATGTCGAGGCCGTCGTCCGGCAATCATCATCTCAACGCGGCCGTGACGCTGGCGCTCTTCGTCGGGCCGATCGTTTACCTATCCCGGAGGCACAGGCGTCTCGCGAGAGAACGCGAACGTTACTGGGAGGAAAGAGAGGCGGAGCGAGGTGAGAGAGATGGGGACGGGGCCGGGGGTCGAGGGGTTGTTTGGTCTGCGCACGTGGCGATCGTTCATCACATTATGCTTTCGCATCATTGCCCGCTATCGTCTCCGACGTCGCGTGCACTCCATCGGACGATGATGTCATGTCGATCGAAATCGGCTCGGCTGTACTTACCTTTTTTTGCCCGCCCCACGTTTCATCGATCGACAAAAAATACATATATATCGACGACACCGATAAAAAAAAGACTTCCTCTCGGCGCTCGTCCGGAACAGCGCGGCCCAACCCCTCCGACCGCCCCTCCCGGACATCGTCCGACGCGTCCTGTCGCGCTGTCGCTTCGCGTACCTCAGCACCGTCGACGTCGACACGTCCTCGTCGCACCTGTCGCTCATGAGGTTCACCTACCTCCCCGAGGAGGAGACGATAATCATGTCCACGAATACCAGGACGAAGAAGTACGACATGCTCGAGCGGCAGGGCGGGGTGGCGCTGTTGGTGCACGATTTTTCGGAGGCGTCTTGCGATTCGGGTGCGGGGGGGGGAGGCGTTGCCGACGGCGGCGGCGGATCGTCGATGACGTTGACGGGGGAGTACAGCATAACGCTGAACGGGACGTGTTCCGTTGTGAAGGACGGTGAGACATGTTCGCCCACGTAATACCCGACGAAAAACTTCGTTTCGTTGTCGACTATCTCACTCTCGTCGTTCGCATCATTCGCCGCCCGGCCAGTCGTCCTGGCAGAAAATTACAGAGAAGTTCATCTCAGGAACAACCCCGATTATCCGCAGGTAAGCCACTTTCGTTACATCGCTGTACCTGCACACCGAAATTGAAAGCATCCATTTTACGCCATCGTACTTTCACGCCAGTTCATCGTCGGCAAGGATATCGCCATGCTACGCGTGGATGTCGTGACCGCTAGGATATGCAACATAAGCGACGAGGTGATCAAGTGGAATGTCGTCGAGACAGGATCGACGGGGGCGTCGCCATTGCTCCGCAGTAGCAATAGGATGGAGTCTTTTCAGACATAGGTAGCGATTGCATTGCACGTGAAACACGATGCCTCATGTTTTACAAACATTGAAGATTTATGTATACTAACGAAATTGTGCGCATAGTGAACGAGTAAGCTCGTCAATGCGATCATTGATGGTAGCACGAAGAAAGATTTTGAGAAATACTCTAGTGAAGAACCAGAAATCCAAGTTATCGACCTGACACAAGAACATGACTCTAGTACTCTTGAAGAAATGCTGGGAGCTCACCCTAGAACTCACCGAGACGAAAAATCAGTATCATTACAGAAGCCACTTAGTAAGGCCAACAACAACAGTGCACATGAGCTCATTTGTTGTTTCTTTCCAACAGAGTTCAGGGCAACCCCGAATAATAAATTTGCTGACTGCTTCCTGAGCATTACTACTGAAGCAAATTGTATTGTGCTATAATTCACAGCAGTCGGTGCAATCCAGCTAAGGGACCTCCTGAGGAATATGTGGTGTATTCATCGGCGTTGTAAACTTGTTGTTGAGAAATGCCAGATGACAAAACATATAAAATGATGTCTAATCTGAATTTCGTTGTGAAATTGACGCACTGCATCTTAGAACGCGGCGCTCGCGGAGGAGTACCCCCACAGCGCACATGCCCCAATGGCTCACTATGTGATGAGTGGAATGTTTTCCCTGTACTGTATTATGCAGATTGAATCCTAGTGTATACAAGTCTGTAATAAGCATGTTTGCAAAGAATTGCCATTCTTCTTTCCGCCAGAGTTATACACATGTGTGAATAATCGTAATAGCAGACCAGAAAAATAATAGTGTGGATATGGATCAAGTATCTATACAAACTCAAGAATTGGTTAACCAACCCTTTTCCCACACCTAACACTTTCGTCAAGCATTACCATACCAAACTGCTCATGCCGTACGTATTTCATCACGTCGGTGCCGAATTCCTGTATCAAACACAATATCTCCGCCTTTGGTTACTGCTGTCCAGCTCAAAGGCTGAGGTCCAATCTTTGATTTGATATCATACTCGCCATAAACGGGAATGTTCATGGTACCACGCCCATAATTCATTACATCATCATAGGTATGAAAGGTGTAGACATGCTCAGTGTCAAAGTAGAAAGAGGCTGCTTTTGTGGGATTTCCAAGGACCTTCCTTCGCTTGTTAATGCTAGCGACGCTCTGTCCAAGGACGTAGGCTACATTTTTCTCAATGACTGGCAAGGTCATGTCAGGCTCACCCCCAGAGGATCAATGGACATGGTTTGAGCCGCACCAGCCAACAGAGCTACGACCAGTGGCAAGCGGGAAGAAAGGTCAATGAAAAGACTTGGCGCGATGCGCCTTATGATGGCGTCTACAAGCTTTGTCATGAACTGCAGAGGTGAAACATCAAAAGGCTTTGCAAATAGACTCCCAACATAAACATCAGACATATCAATGGGGCGCTTGAAGCGCCCTTGAATCGCCATCTGCATGACACACTTGCACCCTTGGAAATAGTTGGAGTGAGCTTTGATGTTATCTGACTTACAGTTGCGGAAACAAATCAACACCTTTCCCTTAAAGAGGGGAGTTTCGACTTCAAAAGGAACACCCAATGGTAAGGGCTGGGTAGGAGAGATTCCAAGCTCCTTCATTTTGCTCCCAGGTTGTACAAAAACGGTCTCATGGGGCCAGTACTCAAGCTTTGGATACTCTTTGTCCTCAAAGATTGAAACAAATGTGGTTGTGTCAACTGTAACTCCAACATTAGGGACTGGAGTGCTGCTGCTGTTGGTTGTTGATTGCTGGCTTGGTGTGTCGGTGTCGGCGGTCCCCATGACAAGGGGGAAGAAGCTTGTGGTGAGGAGTGCCCCTAGCGTCAAAATGAAAATTTCCATGATTAGATCTTGCTTTTTTTGTTGTCTTCCTAGCAAACCCAGCCATGCTGGGGAGAGTGATGGCCAGGCTGAGACACAAGTAATTTACTCTTAAGAGTTCACTGAAGTTCTATTACAAAGACAATACATAAGAGTACAACTTCTGGCAGTTGTGGATGTTGTATCATCTAAGACCAAACTTGGGCCCAATGGAGTTGAGGGATATAAGAACCAGTGAAAAACTGCACTGACATACAAGTTTTTGATGATTGTTTTTTGTTGTTGTCATGACGTCAATACACCATTTAGGGACATACACCCCTAATGATGAAGATGTGAGCTTATTGGAACAGGTTGCAGCCGCAGCCCGCAGTGCCGATGCAGTGACAAGTCAGATCACACCTTAATATGTCAGTGCCAACTTCGTAGAGATTCTACGTAGGAATAGAACATACAATAACCAGTTCGAAACACCATTTTGCTAGTCATTTTGACACAAAACACTATTTTTAGCTACTGCTTACGAAGGAAAACCCGAAGACGAATTGGATTTTTTTGGCAAATGGACAATGATGTGACTGACACAATATTGACGACTCTAATGTTCATAATTTAATGGGAAGACATGATGATGTTAAGACTCTCTAATACTAATTCGAGTATGCTCTTCAATTTAATGCCGGTGGGCAAAGCGCAGATGATAGTCTTTGACGTCTACGAGGAAAAAAAAACAATTCAATTTAGTCAGTGCCAACTAATATGTCGGTGGTGTTTTTCGCTGGTAATGATCTTTGTCAGAAATGTGACTAAGGTACCAATGAGTTCTCAAGATAGGAAACTCTTTTCTTTAATGCAAACGGCTAATAATATGGTAGAGTATGACCCACCCAATGTCTAGTACTAGACCTTAGGTCTAGTACTAGACCTTAGATGTAATACCTTAGTACTAGACCTTAGATGTAGTACTAGACCTTAGATGTAGTACTAGACCGAAGGTCTAGACCCAGCAGACCTAAGATTTAGACCTAGACCTAGTAAGGTCCACACTTGTTCTACATAGGAATCCATGGAATCTATCCTGAAAAAGCGTAGACCTTAGGTCTAGTACTAGGCATGCTGTCTAGTGTATGTAGGTACTCTACAATACTATGTACACATTTAACAAAAAAGTTACCTATCTTGAGAATTCATTGGTACCTCAGTCGTTTCTTATCAAAAAGAGTCATGCTAATATCCCTCAACTCCACTCAAAATCTTTAAGTATGGCATGGTAGAGCAATTTCATTGGTGATATTATGCATCTTATTTCTTAATCAAACAGACAGAGCTGTTGTCTGCCCTGTCCATTTTCCGGCTTTGGTTCATACCATCGTCAGTTTTTTATCAGGTAAAATTGGGGTGTTGTTGTCATAATTTTCGAAATAATACATCAACCACATCATCACATGTTCGCAATCAACAAGCCTGGTCTGGCAGCTTTGGCCATCACCACCGCTCTTTTTTTTGACACAAACAATCCAGTAACTAGGTGATAGCAAATTAACGGATGCCGAAAAATTTGAGCTTATCATCGTTGACATTTCTTTCATGCTGATAAATAATGCCTATGGTCCATGGCCTTTGTTCATGAAACATGTGCCCAAGCACGTATTCTTCCTTTTGGACATGGTGCGGGTGGGGGGGGTGCTCTTTGGTGGCGGTATCATCCTACTGATGCTTATCAAGAGGGCCGTGGCCAAGAGCAACAACGCGAGTGTATTGCAATTCTGGTTCAACAAGGTCCCCTTACTCCAAGGCCTCGTAGTACTTCCCGCCCTAACCATAACCATGATATCCGGTACGGGATTGTCCATCGTGCAATACGGTGGGTTGAACGCTGCCCCCCCCCCACGTGACAGCAACAAACTGGACCCTCATTGCCTTTCAATTGTGGTTGACGGTGAACAATGTAGCGACACAGGGCACGGCCATCAAGGCCGTGGAGAGGATGTACAAGTGCATGCTGAACAGGGAGGATGGTTTGGAAACTCCCAAGGTCGTGGTTGACAGGCACTTTAGCAACGAGGTGTCGTGCTTCTTCATCCTTACCCTATATTCCATTATGGTCCTTAAGCCGCGCACATTGATCCCATTTCCCTGGCCTTTTAAATTAAGTCAGACTTGAATTGATATTCACCTCGTCGTCAGCAACATGTAATCTTGTCCTTGATTGGATGGGTGGATTTGATGGTTGAGGAACAAATGGCAATGACGAAGACGATGACAACGGTGATGGTGAAGGAGATGAAGATGGCTATTAGGGTGTCAAAACAAGGAACTCAGATATGCCACATTGCATTTGTGTTTCATTGCTGATTATGATTAACAATGCCACAGCGCATCCTTTTCTTGGTGATATCAATTATGTTGAATCGCAATGGATTTACCTCCACCAGCTATCATGACGAAGGCGAAAGTGGGCGGCGCGGCGGACAACAAAGCTGGCGACACGCGACACACACGCGACACACACATTTACATTCACTCCATGTCCATTGAATTTGATGCAAGCAACAAGAACATTCTCTAGAAAAAAGATGAAACCAATATAACATGTGCCCCCCCCCCTCCATTGAGAAATAATCTATCTAGACGTTGACAACACTATCCGACGCATCGTCGAGTCCAAGCAACTTCGCCCAATCTCCCTTCCTCTTCTTCAACCCTTCGATGTCGGCAATCAACTCGGCGCGCACATCAGCGTCCACCTCGTCCTTCAGATCGATCCTGAGTTGCCTCAGCTGGGCCGTGGCGTCCTTCCACATCTCCATCCAATGACGCTCCTGCACCCTGAGCTCGTCCACGGTGAGGAGCTTTTCTCCGTCCCTGAGCTTGCGCTTCTTCCGGAGGGTCTGCTCCTCCACGATGGGGTTCATCCTCAGGAACGTCTCCCTCGCGTCCTTTAGGCGCGCCTGCTCGGCATCGTCGAGGCGCTCCGTCTCGTACTTGTGGTGGCACTTGAACGAGAAGTGGCGGGTGTAACCGTACGCGTCCCACTTGTCGCAGGGCTTGTGATTGCAGGAGCAGCGCAGCTGGCCGGACTCGATGTCGACGTAGATGCCACGAGCGAAGTAGGTGACGGCCTCGTGGAAGGTCAGGGGGAGCTTCTTGTTGCGCCTCTTCTTCTTGGGGAGGCCGTTCTCGCCGAGCTCGAGCTTGACGTCGGGATCTTCGTCGTCGACGTTCTCGGGGTCTTCGTCATCGACGTTCGGGTCCTCTTCTTCGCACTCGCCGTCGGCAAGGGCAGTAATGGCCTCTGCGGGCGGCGGAGTCAGCGCGGGGAGTTCATCTTCTTGCTTCTCTGGTTCGGGCAGCGCCGGGGGGAGGAGATCTGTGTCAGGGGGCATGATCACTTTTTTCCAAGAAGGGGGGAAAGAGGGCAGCGGGTTGCTCTTTGGGGGTTGCTCCCAAATAATCGATGTGGCCTTTAATTATTTATTCCTTGCCGGGCTATGTTCGCGGGGGGCGGGACTACGAAAACCCTCGCCAGACTAACTGTTCCTCCTAGGTACGATACGTAAGTACCTACTCCTACTTGCTTGAACTTACCCGTTACCACCTCAACATAGGAATAGGTAAAATTGTGTCTCTCTGCGAGGTACTGTTAGTCAGCACGTGATGTGATGACGTTCCGACCAACGACAAAGTCTCCCCAAAACCACAAACTCTCAACCGTCACCTCACTGAGAAGAACAACACAACCAACACACACATCACACAACGACAAAGAAACAGCGTGATCAGTGATCACGCCACACTCGGCCCCCAAGTCTCCCGCCGCGCCAGGCGAATTGTCAAAAGGAGGATACCATACCGACAGCCTCTTTCCAGCGCTCGCCAATCCGCATTGGAACCGCCTTTCTGATAACGACGGCGACGCGTACGACCCAGAAGACGAACGATACGCTCGGAGTCCATTCCTAAAGCTAGACAGAGATCGGAAGAGGAACATCATCCAGACCGGAGACTCTACCATTCACCATGGACGCGGCTGCCTACCTCGCAGATCCGGATGACTTGCCTCCACCGCCCTCCGCCGTCGAAAACGAGCTACCGAAGTTATTCAAACCCGATAATGTCAAATCGCGGTTCTGGGTACATTTCATGAAGTATGACGCCGAATACCACCCCGACAAGAAGACATCCGCCCGATGCACCCTTTGCGGGAGGGACGTCAGCATCAAGCAGGGCACAGGCGGACTCATAAATCATATGAAGTTCAAGCATCCCGCGGAAAATTCGCTGCTGATCTCGGAGGATTTTAATCCGTCCGGCGGCGTTTGCTCCCCGGCCGAGATCAAGACCATCATCCCCACCAGGATCAAGAAGCCGAGGATCGAGAGTGCAGGCACGGACATTAACGGGCGGAGGGATATCGATAAACGCATTATCGAGAAGCATTTGATGGAGATGTGGTCGTTAACGCGACGGGAGATTCGCCAGTTGAGGGTGGAGTTGAAGGATGAGGAGGATGAAGATATCATCAGGGAATTGGAGAGCGATTTGCGCGTTCTTCAGAAGAGGAAAACTGATTATGCCGAATCGCTCGGGTTTCCGAAGGATGATGAGGATACTAGGTAATATGTACAGAGAATGAGGAACTTATTTAATATATTGTTGATATGGTTTCTGCCGGTCATTCTCGTCGGCATTGCCATCGTCCAACACTCACAAACTCACAAGGGATGGAAATTCCTTACGATCACCATAAACACAATAGAGAGATATGTACCACATACCAACCCCTGCCCTGCTATCACAAAAGGTTTGCTCGTACATAGAGTACTCTGTAGAGTAAAATAAACAACAGCCCACCGACTGACCGACATGATGCCAGGAAAGCATTTACTACTTGCATTTTTATGCATCACCACCGACCTAGCTACCGGGTTCTCTGCCACCAAGCCGCGGTCCGTCGCCGCTACATCGTCGGTGCCACACTCGAACTCCTCCCTCCGCGCGAAAGGAGGAGGCGGCGGTGGCGGTGGTGGTGGCGGTGGCAAGATAAAAAAATCCGCCCGGGCCGCTCAAACCGCGAAGGGTTTCGGGGCGCCCCCTCCCAACTTGGCTGATGTCCTCGCCTCCTTCAAATCGCGTGTTCCGGAGGATGCCGACGCCCAGCCCTGCCCCTGTGGGAGCGGCGATGTCTATGCCAATTGCTGCGGACCGCTGCATCGCGGTGAGGAGTTTGCCCGATTTTTATCGCCATACGATGCCGTTTATCGCCCTCTGCCCGAGAAATGTCGTCTCCGTATTTTGTGTGTTCATTTTCTCGACTCATCCTCTTGTTCGTCTCCTCTAATAGGCGATCGTATTTGCTCGTCAATGATGGACGTGTTGCGATCGCGATACACGGCCTTCTCCTGGCGGAACATAGAGTACGTCATGGCCACCACGCACGAGTCCTGTAGGGACTTCCGCAAGGATCGAGTCGCGTGGGCAAACGACCTGAACAGAAATGGCATGTTCGACAGCTTTGAGTTCGTTAGTTTATCCTCCGGGGAAGAAGAAATCGATGACACCAACGAGAATGCGGGATTCATCGAGTTCAAGGTCACGTTCAGGGCGAAGAAAAAGGGTGACGGGAACGACTCCGTCGCCGGTCAGGAGACTGTCATTTCCGAACGATCGAGGTTCCTTCGTAATCCCGTCGATGGGAGTTGGAGCTATGCGAGTGGGGACGTAAGATCGGAAGTTGCCGGATTGGAAAATGCGACGCTGAACAAGTCTAGATAGCGATGGCTTGCACGGAAATAGGTAGATAAACTTTAGTCACGACGTAGCGTCTAACCTCAACCTGCATTGCGAACCCAATTATTTAATGATGCGCGAGTTTCCCATCAAGACCGGACATCGCCTTCTTCTTCCCATCGGGGATCATGAACAGTATCAAGGGCTTCGCCTCGTTAATGTACGGTCGATCTACTCTGTAATACCCCCTCCTCTCCAACTGGATGATATCGTTTTCCTTCAAAGTCTTTAACCCCGCATCGCCAATCACCTCCGTCTCGGCTTGCGTGTTGGGGTTGATGAAGTCCTCGAACTTGTCGTCTTCCTCGAGTTTCTCCTTCGAGATAAGGTTGTCGAATTCCATGAGGACCGTCGGGATGTTCTCGGGAACGTCGGCGAGCCACGACAGTTTGCGCTTAGCAGATTTGACGTCTCCGCCAGGTATGAAGATTCCCTCGAGCCCTCCTTCGATTTTGGTTAGCTCGACAACGCCTGCACAGAGAGATTAGTTCATCAAATATGAAATGGCAAATGACGGTTGAATAAGAAAATGGTCGGAACATGGCAACAGTTACAGGATTCCTCGCATCAAGGTTACACATGCAACTTCTCTGGTCCAAGCAGCGAACGACGTAAGGGTAGAAGAAACAAGCACGTAGCAGCCACAACATAAAAAAGACCAACCTGTTGCACTTAAACAAAAAATGGCATTACGTACCCCATCGTGTCAGCACTATACTCTCCCCGACCTCCATACCATCCGTGTCGACCTTCTCCAGAAGCACCGTCTTGGAGATTCGGACCAGTCGTTTCCCGAAGCTGGGATCCTTCGGAAGGTAATCGGTGGTCAAAAACCCAACGCCGTCCCCAGCGTTCGTCACCGTCAGCGCCACGTGCTCGTTCTTGTCGATGGCCATAAAGCGCTTGGCGTACTTGTCGATCTCCTTCTTATTCTCGGCCCAGAACTTGCTCCACTCCATGTTAACGACGCGTCGACTTGCACCCTGCGAGCACATGAACCTCTTCAGCGCGCCGACGTCGATCCCTCGACGGGTCACGCCTCTCACCGTGGGGAAGCGGGGATCGTCCCATCCCGTGACCTTGCCGGTCTCGACGAACCACGTGAGCTTACGCTTGCTCATCACCGTGTACATGAAGTTCATCCTTGCGAAGGTCTGGATGCGCACGCGTCGCAGGCCAAGGGCCCTCTGTATCCACGCGAACTGTGCGTTGCGGTCGTCGTACTCTGTGGTACGGAGGGCGTGGGTCACTCCCTCTATCGAATCGACGATGGGACATGCGAGGTCGTAGGTGGGATAGGCCTTGTACGTCGTCCCGCTCCTGTGATGGGGGGTGAGATTCTGACGGTACAACACCGGATCGCGCAGCGTGCCGTTGTCGGAAGTCATGTCGATCTTAGCGCGTAGGCACCAGACGCTCCCCTCCTCGCTGCCGGAACACATGAGCTTGAAAAACCCCAAGGCCTCCGAGGGGGACTGATCCCTGTGCCTCGAGTTCTGCCTGTCCATGCGCTCCTTCTGCATCTGCTCCTGGGGAGTGTCGTCCATGTACGCGATTCCGTTCTTTATCATCCACAGCGCCCACTTTTCGATGGTCCCGAAGTAGTCGGACGTGAAGGTGACGACGTCCGGCCTGACTCCGATCTTCGCCAAGTCCTCGACGATGCTCGACTGGTACTCATCCTTCTCCTTGGTGGGGTTGGTGTCGTCGAACCGCAGGATCAGCCGTCCGCGGTATCTCCGGGCGTAGTAGTCGCTCAAAAGTACCGCCTTGGCGTGTCCGACGTGGAGGTATCCGGACGGTTCGGGGGGGAAACGAACCGAGACGTTACCGGGCGTCGCCCCCTCGAGGTGATTCATCCCGGGCATCATCGGTTCCAACGACGCGCCGCCCTCGAGGCGCGCCTCGTCCTTCCCCGCGATCCCGATCGCGAGCTGCGTCGCCTCCCTGATTGCGGGATGGCAGGATATCATTTCCATCCAGCGGAGGGTGGGACATCCCCCCCCCCCCCCCCCCCCCCCCCCCCCCCCCCCCCCCGACGACGACGACTGCGACGGCGACAGCTCCGACGGGTGCATCATCATCGACGCGATCTCCGCCCTCGCCTCGTCCGACGACGGGAATCCGAGCGCGGCGAACACGGCCACGTCCGCGAGCGTCATCGAGTGGCCGAGGAGGTAGGTCCCGACGCGCAGCACCGGATCCAGGGTCCGTCGCACGGCCCGGGCCCTGCCGCCGCCGCCGCCGCCGCGCGCAGATGATCCGAACCTCGACAGCGACGAGGCGTAATCCACGTACTGGTCCACCAGCGCGCGACCCTCGATCGACGGTCCGCCGAGGAAGTCGGTCATGCCCCGACGTCCGCCGACGCTCCGGGCGACGTATCGCGCCATGGCGAGGTCGCCCGCGATTTCGGTCGCGCCGTTCGGGCGATTCCCGCCGCCGGGCAGTCCCAGCGCGCACACGCGACGATTGTGATCGCTGACGAGGTCGTAATCGACGATGACGTTCGCGAGTATCGCCGCGGTGAGGGCGACGACCGGACGTTCGGAGAGGGGGGAGTTGGGGTTGAAGGATATCTGATTCGGACGAAGCCCGATGACGGACGACGGCGCGGCGGGGGCGGCGGCGGCGGCGGCGGAGGCGGACGAGGAGACGGGCCGGGATGCCGTCGCCTTCGTCGCCGCGGAGGATGGGGCGACGGGAGCGCCTCCGGATCCGGAGGGGGCGGCGGCGGCCTTCCCGTCGCCGGACTTGGCCGCCGCCTTCTTGGCCTTGGCCTCGGCCTTCTTCGCGGCCTTCTTGGCGGCGTTGTCTGCTCTCTCCGTTCGGTGGTAGTACGAGTAGAATGATGCAGGGGGGCGGTGGATGAGATGATCCCTTCAGGGCTAAAAAAGGCACACGACATCATATTATATGCAAACGCCCCCCGCCTCGGCATCCCTCACCCTCGTTCTTCGCTAGATTCGCATCATTGGCATCCCCGCCTCCGCCGGACTCGGCGGCGGCCGCCCTCTTCTTGGCCTCCTTCTCCATCCTCTTCTTCTCGGCCTTGCTCATCGGCTCCTCCCACGGCTTGCCGTCGACGTCGACACCGTCGTTCGCGACGGAATACGATCGCTTGGCATCCAACAGGGCGGACACCGCCGCCGAGATGGCGTCCTTGTCGGGGGACGACGCGGACTTGAGGGATTTCACGGACTCGGCGAGGGAGTGGATGCGATTCCTGAGCTCGTCGAGTGAGGAGGGCACCTCGTCGACGAGGGCGGGCGGTGCGGCGCTGCCGTCGGAGGACATGGTCGTTTCCGTGCCTTTTTTTGGGTGTTGTGGCATTATTATTTAGGGGGGGTTATTCAGGCGGCACTTCCACGTGGAGGGCCAAGCCAGACTCCTATCCCGCCTTCATTCTTCCGGGGAAATTTTGGGAAGAGCGAAAAAGTCGCGAAGATCTTTTGAACTTGTCGGGAAGATCTTTGGCACAAAGAGGATACGTACTCTCGTAGAGGGGAGGGCGCCCGTGCGGCGCTGAACGGCGCCTTCCATAATGTTATCATAAGAACAAAACTGGCCAATCGTCGCAAACACACTACCACCCAATATAATATCTGAGCACAGGGCGTTTGCGTTACCCCCTTTTTAACATCTCCACCGGTCCACCATGTCTCGCCACGGCGATATCTCCAGCTCGCCCGACACCGTCGGCGTATGCGTCTTCCAGTATCCCATGCCCCGCCTACACACCAACGAGGACGTGTTCGCGAACGCCAAGAAAATATGCGACATCGTCAAAGGGGTCAAGACGGGACTGCCGGGAATGGACCTCATCGTCTTTCCCGAGTACAGCACGATGGGGATCATGTACGACCGCAAGGAGATGTTCGATACCGCCGCGGAGGTACCCGGACCACTCACGGAAATGTTCGGCGAGGCGTGCAGGGAGGCCGGGGTCTGGGGAGTCTTCTCGTTGACGGGGGAGCGGCACGAGGAGCACCCGACGAAGAATCCCTACAACACGCTGGTACTCATCAACGACAAGGGCGAGATCGTGCAGAAATACAGGAAGCTCCTACCGTGGACCCCCATCGAGGGTAAGCTGAAAAGAAAGGAATGACATGACAGCCTCCGCAATAGGAGCTCGTTCCTCTTTGTCTTTGCTTTCTTACGTATAATTGCTTTCGAAATCACTTCCAGGCTGGACGCCTGGCAATCTTGGGACGCTCGTTGCCGACGGGCCGAAGGGAATGAAAGTTTCCATGATTATTTGCGACGATGGCAACTACCCTGAAATCTGGCGCGACTGCGCGATGAAGGTAAGACCTATAGCTTCTGCTGTCACTATTCAATCTTGTACCCTAATTCATTGACTTGCCGTTGTTGTGCGATGAAAGGGAGCCGAGCTCATCATTCGACCGCAGGGGTATATGTACCCCGCAAAAGAGCAGCAAGTTCAGGTCAGCAAGACGATGGCATGGTGTAACCAGGTCTACGTCGCCGTCGCCAATGCATCGGGTTTCGACGGCGTCTACACGTACTTCGGACATTCGGCAATCATAGGCATGGACGGTCGCACCCTTGGAGAATGCGCCACGGAAGATAACGGGATACAGTACGCGCAGGTAAATGTCTCTTTTTTTCCCTTGGTAGATTTCCAGATTCGTATTGCGGTCCTAGCTCTATGCAGTTCTGACGTTATTCTCCCCGCCCTTCGCTTTGAACGTAAAAACAGCTTTCTATTTCGGGTATTCGGGACGCTCGCTCGAACGATCAGAGTCAGAACCAGTTGTTTAAGCTAACCCATCGCGGGTACACCGGTAAGTCGACAATAGGACGGAATACTAGATGGACATTATCGCCCTTCATTCGAGTGCCACTGTTACTCATCCGATTTTCTACAATCGACTGACAAGGTGTCTATGCAAATGGTGACGGGGAAAAGGGAATAGCAGGTAAGTCCATGTACAATATATCATGACAAGAAACAGCATTTGGCATGCCGGCTGACGATGATACTCCTTGATCCTTATCTTCGCAGAGTGTCCTTTTGACTGGTGAGAACAAACCTTGCTTTGGATGTCAATGATGATACTTGACGTTTTGAATGTGCCGGGTTTAAATGCTGTGTCATCGTCCCAATTGCCAATACTTCCATACAGGTATAAAACATGGGTAACGAATCCACAGCTGGCCCAAGAAATGGCCGAGAAAGTCACTCGCAGAACTATTGGAGTCGCATGTTGCCCGGTGGCTGGCATCCCTCCTCCAAATAAGGAGGAAGAAGAGGAGCTGTTGGAATTGACTAATGAGTTGAACTTGACCTGAGATTATCATGTTCCTAAAGTGGCAGTTTGGGCATGTGTACAGCGTTTGTCTTCCCCAGGGTGTTATTGTACCTGTATTAGGTTAGATGTTATTGTCTTGCTTTCATCCCTTGTGGTATACTGTATGGTTTTTAAGTGGATTTTTAAATTGCAAATGGTACTTAGTTCTCCAGAAATTGTGATGTCTGTTAACAGTTACATTATCCTACTGCACAATTATTACTATCGCCACCCTGGCAACTGTGTGACCACCAACAGCTTGTGGGTATTTTAATGCCAATCATATAGTGCTGTATTGCCACAACACTTTCAGCAGCAACATTTTTCAACTATTTGTAAACCCAAGGCTGGTAATGAACAGCATCCAAAATCAGTCTTATTTTCCAACATGATATTCTTAATTGCGAGCTAAAATGTTTATGTAGATCTTAGATTTCTTGCTGCTAGGGAAAAAACACCAGAACTTACCTCGTCAGAACGTTTTATATTATCAGCGTTCTCCCACCCAGTAGAGGCATCTAGTGCTTTTACAGAAGCCAGTGGCTTTGCTATTGGGCAAGAATTTGCTTCGCTACAAGGGATTGGACTTTGAAAAAGGGCACAAGTTAGAAGGAGGATAGCCCTAATAGCAATAGAGGTAGTATCACATATCACACTGATGAGAAATGCCTGACTAAAAAAATAGAATACTTAATTGGGAGTGATGTATCACATCTTATTGTGTAAACAATATTACATATCATTAAAGCAGAATAGGCCCAAATGCGGAAGCTTTTGGACAGCAAAAAAACTCATAGAATAGGGGGTCCGGTCCATTCGTTCCCTCCATTTTTTTTTTTCTGGCGCGCCCCTTTTCCCTATTTTTTTGTTCTGGCGGGAAAGGCGAACACCCAAAAACAGACAGACGCCGAACAAAGTTCCAACAAAGAGAGGCCCTTTTTTCGACAAGATGATAATCCCCCCCCCCCATCGCCGCGATTTTACGATTGATCTCCAGCAGCGCTGGTCGATCAATCGTAAAATCGGCGACCGTCACGCCACGTACTATTTAATAGTACGTGGCGTGACGATCGCCGATTGTTGTTTTTTTTGTAGCCGACGCCACTCGGGCGCAATAATTAATAAAATAGCGCGTATTTTCGTAGAATCCCCCCCTTCGACGTGCCAATCCGCGCCGTTAACGATGCGGAATGGCACGTCAAAGGGGGGGAATGCGTGGGAACGGTCCGTCCGAACATGCGCCACGCACGGGGGATGACATCGATGCTCCCCCGTGCGCACTCCAGCCACGCGGCAAGGCACAGAGGAGAGCGACGACGACGAGCGACGACCAACGACCGACGACGCTGCCATCGCTGCAGACTGGGAGAACGACGAGCGCCGGCGGCGCGTCCAGCTTTGTTCGAAAATCAACAATCAACCTTTAAAGTCGGCGAGGGGGTTGCGCAGGCTTCGGCGGCGGCAGAATGGGGGACGACACAACGACTGATGACCGACGACCAACAACGGACAACACAACAATCAAATAGTAGTAGACGGGCAAGGAGGGGATCGCGTCGACGACGGCGATGGGGAGCCGTCGCGCAGACAGCAGATGGTGGTCGACGCATCGATTGCGGACGGCGGGCAGCGGGCGGCAGGCGGCGGACGACACGACAAGAGCGGCAGACAAAAATAACAATCAAACAGTGGACGGGAGAGAGAGGGATGGAGGAGGATGACGGTGGCGGCGACGAACGACAAACGACGGACGACAGACGACAACAACACAACAACCAACAGATGATGAGGGGCCAGCGCCGTGGGTAGAGGCGGCGCAAGGAAGGCGCAAGGAGAGGCCATTTGTCTTCATCTTCCGAGTAGATGAACTTAAATAAGTAGTTGTTTCCCCCCTCGTTGAATTCCTACGTAGAATGTACTTAATTCCTACCTTTAAAATAGTTCCCGCCAATTTTACAGCACCCCCCATCCAGACCATGGTGTCCGCCGTTCTGTAGCCCCTCAACAGCCCACATGAAGATAGAATCACTCCCCCTACTTTAGGGGCATCTTCCAAAGGTACATGGGAACATTGCCAATGCTTTCTACATCCTATATGCATTTAGTTTGAAAGTTTCTAAGCATATCAAAAGCACTAGATAAATGGGGTGTTTTGCTAGGCGGTGTCCGCCTAACCTTTAGTAGCCCCAACAGACCACTTAGCGCTGTAATCATGTCACGAAACTTGACATACATCTTCCAACAATGTATTAAAACATTTTTACATACTTAAAACACCCCATATGTATGTGCTCTAGGATTTTCAAATATGGCTCAAAATAGCATGCAAAATGGGACTTTTTGTTAGCATGGAACGTTTTAATGTTTGACACACTCAACGGGCAGGTTATGGTCAATTTTTTTTTACCAAACTTTCAGGATATCATGTGGTTAGCTAGTTGAGCAGGTTAGAACACTCAGAATTGGCATTGGGGCCATTTGAAAATTTGACAAATCTTGAGCCGGACCCCCTATTGACAAGGTGCCATTCTTCACCAAGCAAACGATGAAGGACATTGTCGGGCTACACTTCAATCCAGGCGAAGCGGTTCCGACATTTGCCAGTGCAGCGCACAGCGGGGCATCTCCATCCTCACGTGCCGCCCCAAGTCGGCCGCAGAGGTGGAGACCATCAAGGATTTCGAAGAGGCACGGCGTGCTACCGCACACACTGCCCAGTTCAATGAAGTGCGGTGCCGCCAAAAAGCGCCACCGAGCCCACCTCCAGACAACTATTTCGAGCTGCGCTTGAGCGTTAACACATTCTGCGCACTCATTTGGACCCTCTTTGGGGGGGAGTGTGACTACTATATGGGTCTGTGGGAGGTCGCGGAGACCCTCGACCAACAAGAGGTACATATCATACGGGACTCGTTCACAGCAGACGTCTGCCAGCGAATCACATGGGCCATCCTTACCAACGGGAGATCCTTCTTCAACACGGTTCTTGTCAAAGCACAATTCCGCAGGAGGGACGGCTTCAAATGGCCAACAAGCCTCATTCACAAGATCACGAACGACGTCCGATTCGCCACAGTCATCGAGCGCCCAAATTACCCGGCCGGCTGGATGATCACACCCCACCCACTCACCGGCGGAGGCGGCAGCGGGGGCGGGGGCGGGGGGCAGGGCAGAGGGGGCAAGAATGATCAAGGAAACTGCAATGCCGGTGGCTGGGGCAGGGGCAACGGCAGTGGGGGCCGCCGTCGGAACGCCAACAATGGGTCGACGAGCGCCACCTGTGCATCGTGGCCATGATGAGCGAGCTCATCTCCCTCAAAGGCTATTGCATCAAGCTCACAGACATACTCAATGCAGCCAACAAAAGGATCACAGACCTCCCCACCATCCCAGAGTTCGTAGCAAATGGATGCCCGTTTGTGTGCTGGGCGCACATCCTCGGCCGCTGCACGTTCGACAACTGCCAATTCAAGAACGGGCACGTGCCACGGAATGCCATCTCCGACTCATTTCCCGAGGAGGTGGTAATGATGCTCACCACAGGGGTCAACGCTGTTGTGGCAAGGGCCGGGAACAGGGGGGGGACTCCGGAGAAGTGTCTGTGCACGGAGGGGCAACAGACCTGACACGCAACGAGGGGGGCGCGCAAGACAATAAATGGGGACAGGGGACACCAGGGGGCAAACGACATCTCAACACAACTGTGGGGGCAAACGAGCGGGACAACAAGAAGATAAAATGGGGCCCGGGGTTTTCCGACAGCCACACAAACATCTTCAAAAAGGGGGCCACAACGGCAACAGAACCTTGACACGTTGAGAGGGGCGATCGCACTAGAAAGATAAATTTAAGTGCGCCCGTCAATTTACTAGACTCAAAACCAATCAGGGTACCAAACAAAATCCTTGACGGCCACGTCCCATCAGCCAATCCAACTGCCCCACAACACACGAGGCGAGAGACCGGGACCACAACAACCTCAAAGACAAAGGGCGATGGGAGGGTCCTGCCACGCAAATTGCTCGACAACGGACAAGGTAAGTGTAATGAAATTACGGTGACAGGGGCGGAGGGAGACAGCGACATGGACATCAGCATGCTGGAGAGTGCAACCGGGGCTGGTCTACAACCAATGGCAACAAGGGAGCACGCACTGCTATAGCCCCCATCACTACTACAATGGGAAAAATCGCAACAGGGGCAATGACTAAACAAGTACAGAAACAGAACAAGCTCCTCCGCAACAACACCTTGCGGGGGCAACCGATCAACTGCCAATGGACAACGCACGAAGGGAACACTGTCCTGGATGCGCCCCACTGGGAGCTCAGATCGAACACGGCTAACAACAGGGAAATAGCACCACAGGGGCTCGCACAAAAGCACGAGGCGGCAGATCTGCTGCAGCTAATATCGAATATTCCCTAATATCGGAAATATGCAGGTAGTTTTCGGAATATACCCAATAAGCCCAACAGATTTGTGGATAAATTCCTGCAACTACCTGCATATTTCCGATATTAGGGAATATTCGATATTAGCTGTGACAGATCTACTCGCTGACTGGGAAAAATTTGGGTGCCCAACTCAAACTGGGCGAGACTGGTCTCTAGAGGAGATCCAAGCGGCTATCGATCGCGGACCTCACAAATCCGCGCTCGAACCAGATGCCATCGCACATTTTGTGGAGGAGGTCGCTGACAAGGTCACGAAGGGCCAGGCTCATGTAGTCTTATGGGATGATATCAAGCATAACCACCCACGACAACTGCGGCAGCAATCCCGCACAAGTCAAGGGCATATCGGTCAATCCTGGACCTCTTGTTTGCACTCCGGCTTGAAGACGACGGCGTCATCGAGTCAGTCAACAATACAACAGAAAAACTTGCACCGAGGGGGGCAATTGACCAGCTCGGTCACTCGCTAAAGTGGATCATTCATGCATTCGCCAAGGCCGATGACAATGCGGTTATCCTCATGGCAAAATGGGACATTCAGGACAGGTTTTGGCGGCTCAACTGCCGCGAGGGGAGGGAATGGAATTTCTGCTATGTGTGCCGCAGGCACCTGGGGAACCTCGCCAGTTGGTGGTACCTAACTCCCTCCAAAATGGATGGGTGAAATCCGCCCCGTACTTTTGCGCCGCCTCGGAAACCGCAAGGGACGTTGCGGCAGAATATATTGAAACAACAATGGGTTCACTCCCACAGCACAAATTCGAACACTGGGCAAGGTCCTCTAGCACCAATGGCAACCAAAGCCGGAAGGGCGGCACCCTACAATACATCCTAGAAGTGTACGTCAACGATTTCATCACGTGCATCATCTCAATGTCACAGGAACAGGTGGAGCATGTCGCAAGGAGCATCATGCACGGAATTCACGACGTCTTCCCACCCCACATGGATGCAATGAGGGACCCAATATCGGACAAGAAACCCGCAAAGGGGATGACACATTCAAAACAATGAAATGCCTCCTGGGATTTGACTTTGTCGGTGTCAACAAGACGATTTGGCTTGAGGACGCCAAAAGGGCCGCGCTCCTCACAATCCTCCACCAATGGATCCATGGCGCAACCGTGGCAAGGCAGGGCATCCCTTTTGCCGAATTCAAATCAGTCACGGCAAAACTACGACATGCTTTCACGGCACTACGGGAGGGGCCTGGAGTACTCAGCCCATGCAATTGGATCATACAGCGGCGCCCAAAGGTAGTGTATCTCCATTGGGACGGAGCCCTGCTGGAGGCAATAAGGGATATCCTCACAATATTACGGACCTCAACAGCTCAACCAACACAATGCAGAGACCTGTTGGTGGCTTGGCCAGACTACATAGCCATGGCGTCGGAGGGGTTATCCTCGGGGAAAGCTCAGGCTTACCACCCACTGTATTCCGACTACAATGGCCAATGGACATCTCCAAAGCGCTTGTCTCTTTCGACAATCCGAAGGGCTCAATCACAAATTCCAACTTAAAAATGGCCGGTTTGCTGCTCCTCTGGCTCTGCCTGGAAGGAGTTGCCCCCACCCTGGCCCACATACACGTGGCGCTGTTCAGCGACAACTCCCCGTCAGTCAGCTGGGCAACCAACATGGCGTCCAAAAATCACAAGTGGCGGCTCAACTCGTACGAGCGTTGGTGCTGCGCTTAAACATCAAACAATCGTGCCCTATCACACCAATACATATCCCAGGAAGCGAAAATGCGCTCACGGACGTCCCTTCCCGGTGGTTCGGCAGCATTCCGGACTGGCACTGCAAATCACACGATGACTTTCTAACCCTTTTCAATTCCAAATTCCCCCTTCCGCATCAGGCCTCTTGGACAGTCTTCCAATTTGATTCAGGGGTGATTACGCACGTGATTTCCGCATTGCAGATAAAGGGTATTACGCTGGGCGAGTGGCCACGACTACCAACAATCGGAAAACACATTGGGCAAATTGGAGCAAATATTATGTCCGACCTCTGGGATTGGACCCTTACGCACAGGGGGTGCAGTACATAACCAAAGTGCGTTTCCTCACAGGGTTCGCCGCCAAAGTCCGACAACGATTCTACGGAAGGGGCAAGTGCGCCGCGGCTGGAACAGTCGTTGGTGCTATCACGGCCGTTGGACAGGAGATCGCGCTGGCCTGTGGCACCAACCCAATGAAAATGACAGGCAGCGAATGGCTCCTCCCATGACTATCCCAACTCCTTGACGGATGGCGCCAGGAGGACACACCAACAACAAAGCAACTAACAGTCAAGGCAGACATCCCTGAACTCCTCGCGGAGAATGGATGCAACAGAAACGCATCGGAATTAGACCGGGCAATCGGGAACCTCACACTAAGCACGTTCTACTATCTCCTCCAGATTGGAGAATACACAATAAAGGGCACACGGAACTAGGTGCCACGAAACAGGTGAGATATCTACTACCAACAGTACACTCTATTTGCCAACACCCCTAGATACCCCTACCCTACCTACCTTAGATAC
>JALLAZ010000109.1:0-23794 GCA_036939755.1 Stephanodiscus triporus
GTGACGTAAATGAATAATATTATTGAGCGTGACGTATTGTAACAATTAAAACGATATTTGGTGACGTAATGAGATAATTACTTCAGTAAGTGACGTACAATAATATTGTACGTCAAATAAGCGCCGTACAACAATAAATTATACAGCGACGCGATAACAACCATGGCCAGTAATCAGTGACGTAAATGAATATATTATTTTGGCATGACGTACAGTAATATACAACGCCAGTTTCAGTGACGCACTGGAATAATATTGTTTTGGGTGACGTAACCTAATATTGTATAAGCAATAAGCGCCGTACAGGAAAACATGATTCGCAATACGTGACGTACAGTGAAAAAAGACTAACATACGTGACGTGAGTGAATAATATATAAAAAGTTGAGGTGCAACATCAGCGAATCGCCAAAAACAACCGCTCGTCCACAATGATAGCGGTGACGCACCCAAGAAGTGACACCCAGACAAGGTGAGAAACGAATAAATCAAACTAAACGGTGACGTGCAATAAGACACAAAATCAACCAATGACGTACAGTGAATAGGAAATGAGAAACAGCGGCACAACCAAATATAACAAATGCAGTCATGACACCCAGTCAAAAAGTAATCTCATGGACGCAGCGGAGACAAAGTGTTGACGTAGAAGGAAGCGCACACTGAAAAAAAAAATTTCGGCGACAACACCACAAAAGTCACCCCCCCTGAAGTGACGTGTATGGCGAGTTTTTTGTTGTTTCAATCCACCCTCTTGCTCTACAATACTACTACTTACCTAATCGATTCGCGATACATGACGACCAAGACGCACGCCGCGCTTGCCATCCTCTTTTGCTATGCCGCGTGCATCGTCATTTGCAACAGCGGCCCATCGCTGATCGGCTTTCTGTACGGCCCAACGCGCGAGGTCGATGCCCGCGATCAACGACGATCCGTCGAGGCCGAGCCCCCCCTAGTCTCGATCGACGCGATTGTGCGAGGCGGAGGCGGGAGCGGGAGGAGCGATCGGCCGTGGTATTATCGTTATCGTTACGACGCCGAAACATACGACGTCTTCCTGGCACAGTGCGACGATGCGGCGCACTACGGAGACCGTCGAGCTGTATTACTTCGCGATGCAGGGATCATCGCTGCATTCTTCGCGTTGATCCTCGCGTTCAATGCCAACCGCGGCATCGCGTCCAGACTGAAATTTTTTATCCTGTCGTTGCCGCTGTATATCGGTCCTGGACTGGTGGGGCAGCTGGCGTTCCAGAGAACGACGCCGATCGAGGTCCTGCTGTTGAATGCTTGGGGTTTGCGAAGGGGAATTGCCTGCATCGGGTATTGCTCTTTTCGGAGTTTGCTACGCGGAATAGAGGTTGACACATTAATAATCGGTCCTGCCATTCTTCACGATATCGAAGTGGTGGCGTGCGCGGGTCTTCTGGCATTTATAATTCTGGGGTACACGCCGTCCGAGAAGTGAGGCGATATTATGCGATCATTGGTCAGGTATCTAAGCACGCATCCATCGGCTAATTCATAGCTCGTGATCTCAACAGATTATCAAAGCTTTTGATACTAGAGTAGAATTTATAACAGTAGAAGAAACTCGAATAAGTTTCGTCATCATCTGGTGTGTAGTAGCACGAGCAGGGCTATAACAAAACAAGACAAAACAAACTCCAGGAACTCGAGAAAAAACATCCATCGGCATTTGGGATCAATTCGATAACCCAAGCTTTCTCCTAACTCTTTTCTTCAGCATTCCCTTTCCTATGGAATCGACAAATGAGAAATACTTCTCTATGGTGCGTTCGCCATCGGCGAGGATAGGCTCGTCCAACATTTGCTGGTACGCGGCCGGGTTTTCCTCCAAGTAACGGATGCGATCGAGAGCCTCCGAGGGATTATTGATGTCAAAATAAACGAATGCCTTTGGATTGAAGATGTCGAAGATTTGCGTCGTGCCGTAGTAAATTGGGACAGTCCCCGCCATGAAACCGTCGACGATCCTCTCGGTGATGTATCCCGGGATAATGGCGTCTTCCATCAACAACATGAATCTGAAGTCCTGGATTATCAATTTATTGAAATAATTGCCCTTGCCAGTGTCCATGACGAATCCGAGTATCGTCGGCGGTCTTTCGTCGTCGGCAAACGGCTGGCAGCGGGGAGGCCTCGACGCGTCCACGACGGCGGGCACGACGTCGAGATTTCCCTGACAGCTCCCGAGACTGAGAAGGAGTAGACGGACGAACGACAGCGATGCTGTGGATGAGGACGGCGACGAAAAATCGCCAGATTAGTTAAGTAACGGAATGGATTCTCTCACGCGTGGATCGGGCCCAGCCGCGACAGCATGTGGGCGGCCATCTCCCGATACGCCACGTAATGCGAATTGACATACAGCAGGAATTCCTTTCCCGTATTCCTGGGCCTCGCCGAGGGGAGGAAGAATTTTTCCATGGTCGGCACGTCCACCCCTCGCTGGGACCCCATGCCTTTCACCATACCCCTTTTGCATCGTTTCGTTAAGACGAAAAAAAATCATAATTAGGGCATAATAATACTTAGGTCAGAATAATGTACGACACGACCACACTTTGTAACCGAAAATATCACTGCTTACCACCATTTCATCATAGCATAAGGAAGTTGAATGCTATTTTGTCCGTCGTCGTGCGCTCCGATGACGAATACATTTTTAGCCGGCGGTGTGTATCTACCGTAGGCACTGAAGCCATGAGTGGGATGCTGTTTTTGGCGAGAGTTTAAGAACTTCTATTAATCAAGAACAACGATACGGAAGGAAAGAGAGATTGATTGACTTACGTTGATGTGAAGCTGCTTGCCAGGAAACAATAAAACATCCACCTCACAATGCTGGTGCATGTGATGCACGAGGAAATCATCCGGTGTTGCATCGTTGAGCGACTTCGACGTCAGCTGAATGGCCGCATCCGTATCGTCATCTTGGCTGGTCGGAGGATTTCCAACTATTTCGGGAAGGAATGCGTTGGCCAAGTGTATTCCCAATATCGAGAAATGTAAAGTCGGACCGGAGCCCGTGCTGCCACAATAAAAGAGACGCTTCGGTCGCGATTTGCGCTCGATGACGGCGTTGACATTAGGGACATCGCGCTGGAGATCGTTCTTCCCATAGTCGATCGTCGCTTCCGTTCCGAGTCCTCCGCGAACGCCGAACTTTGGATGCACGACCTCGAGAGGCTTATCCCGCATATCCTTCATCGCCTGATTCATCTTCAGCAATCTCGAGATGGCGCCCTCCTCGTCCAACCAAACCGGATCTTTCAGCGAGGCGAAGTACTTGGGGTAAAAGCGAAGTTTGAACCTCTCCGTAAGCTTGTGCACCATCCCCCGCAGTTCTTCGATATTTCGAAACAGCTGCTCGTCGTATTCCAAGCAAAGGACGTTATCGTACTCGCACACGCGCTCGTTGATAAGACCATCCGCCTCGGCGATGCCGCTCTTGGACAGAACGAAGAAGACCTCGTCAAATCCAGGCTTGAAGATCTTGTACAGCCCGATCAGGTTCATTTCGTTCGTTCGCGTGACGATCGTTGTCGTTATCGGGACCTTCTTCTCGTCCTGGTACACGACGATACCGGGGGAGGTGACGAGGGTCGCGCAATCGGCGTCCGGCTCGAGCAGTCCAATCAGCCAATTGGTCACAATCGCCGATTCCGTACCGGGGGGAGAGACGTGAAAGACGTGGAACGATCCATCGCCCCCCCCTCCGCCCTCGCCCTTCCCCTTCCTCGACGATCCCTCCCGTACCCGTACGGCAGATTCATCAGTCTGCCTCCTCGCGACGTCGACGACCTCGGTTCGATATTCTCGAAGGACCCCATTCAGGTACTTCGAGTGCGCGTGCAGGTCCTCCGATACGAGGAGCAACATCGCGGCCATCATCCTGAGCTGCTCCACGGTGAAGGGCCTGTCGGTGTACGGATCAACCCCTATCGAGGACGGGTGCGGTATGATGTACCCCTCCAATCGTCGTCGTCGTATGCCGTAGCCGCCCTCGTCGACGCCGCCTCCGACGCCGTCCCCTCCCCCCCCGCCGTCCGCGAACGTCGCCGTCCACGCGCACGCCGCGTCCGCCGCGGACGCCGTTTTCCCCTCCCCCCCCGCCGCCGCCCCCATCAGGAAATCCGCTAGTCGCATCGTGTCGTCTATCCCCGTCTTCTCCCCCCCCTCGACGAGCGTCTCGTACGAAAGCACGAGTAGACGATCCGAATCGTCGTACCTCCTAATCCAGTATCGCACGAATTCGCCGTATTGCTCGATCTGAGACGCGAACATCCGATCACGCCACGAGATCCACTCGGATGCAGACGCCGCCGCCGCTGACGACGACGACGATGCGTACGATCCGTCCCGTGCGGACGACGACGACGACGATGGCTGGCCGTCGGGAGGAGGATGGTCACGATGATGATCGGGGTGGAACCTCGCGGGCAGGTGCTTCTCCGTCGCCCACAGCTCGTCGAAGAGTGCGGGCAGCGCGCGCATCGGACTCCGCACCAGCACGACCGCCCTGCGCACGTCGGCGTCCCAATCCACGAGCCGGCCGGACCTGTGGGGGTACCTCGTCTGCACGACGACGTCGTTTTCAACGACGCGCGACGATCGATCGGACTCGTCCCGCAGGCGGAGGGAGCCGCGGGACACGGCCCTGACGAGCCGACGCGCGGCACGCGATCCCGATCCCGGATAAGTCGCGAGGTACGCGGGGGGGAGGGGCGCCGATCGATCCGGCGGACGTGGACGATGAATGCAGTCGTCGTCGTGGTCGCGATGTCGATCGCGGTAGTCGCGGGGATACTCCGGAACTCGGTCGTCGGGTACGCGATCGAGCACGCCCGACGGATCGGGCATGGATCGTCCGTCCTCCTCCGCGAACGACGACAGTCGACGACGACGACGACTACTACTACTACTACGACGACGACGGCGGTTGAGGCGAGCCCCGTCGTACGGCGGACGCGTGACTGCGACATCGACAACGACGACTACGACGACGAATAGGAGGAGGACAACGATCGACGCGGGCGGGAATCGTCGCGGCCGCGGATCCGGCCGCCCCCGTCGTTCTACTCCCCCATAGTCGTCGTCGTCGTCGTTGTCGTCGTCGTCGTCGTCGTCGTCTTCTTCGACCGACGACGACGCGCTCGCTGATCGACGTCGCCGTCGCCGATCGTCGCGCCGGCGGTGACTTTCCCTCGACGGTCGCGCCGTTGTCGTCGTCGGGGCGCGACGGGACGCCGTCGCCGTCGCCGGCGACGTCTTCCCCCCCCCCTCCCCTCGCCCTCCATGGCCCGTCGTCGACGTCGACGTCGACGACGACGACGTCTCGTGGGATGTCATGGTGTTTTGCGTTCGAGTGGATTTGTTTGGTGGCTGAGGGCTGAGGCTGAGTTAATACTATCTAGGAGTAAAATATGAACGACACCACCAACAGGGAAATGTCAGATGCAGAGTTGTTGTTCGGAAGTCATTCTCGTAGAGTAGGACACTTTGTGAGTAGGCGAATTGCAACGCAACTTGTAACAAATACCGCTAGTATCGACTAATATTTAGTTTTGTACGCTTATTACGTTCCCGGTAACAACTGACCGGTCACTTATTGACCGATTGTGTAGAGTACGATAATTATAATTACATGTATGACCGCCCTGGAAGTAATGAAAATATTATGCATTTCTTTATGGATTCTGCTCTGAGCGCTGAGATTCGACCGCGAGAGCCTTCCTCAACATACTCGCAACATAATGAGTCCTCTCGAATGTAGAAATGTAGACCCAAAAATCATAAACCGTTGGGTGAGAAGCTAGGTACCTCTACTCCCATTTCTGTGTCGTTTTGGGGAAATTAATACCGAAGATTGACAAACTACTCGTGAGTGAACGCAGTCTTCAGATAGCCTGCATACCTATCATTCAATTGCAACAATTCTTCGTGTGTGCCCCTTTCGATTATCTTGCCATTTTCCAAGAACAAGATCTAGAGAGGAAGAGACGCACGAGGAGGGTTGTGTTTGGTCGAATTTGAAACAGACACTATGCGATACACGCCGCGGTGGGAAATTGCTAACCTCATCTGCTTTTCTAATCGTTGACATTCGGTGGGCAATGACGAGGACCGATCTGCCCTTCATTGCATCAAAAAGCGTGCTTACGATAGCCTTTTCGGTATCAGCATCAAGAGCAGATGTCACCTGAGCCAGTGCAATAATAATGCAGTGTCGCGCATTTTCCTCGTTAGTGAATCGAATGATAAAGAAGACGAGCCCGGCCTTTTCCGATACGCCCGCCTTACCTCATCGCAGACTAATATCGTTGCTTGAGAGATTAATGCGCGTGCGATCGCGATTCGCTGTCTTTGACCGCCAGAAAGACGATGGATTTGTCTAACAGGTGTGTCGTAGCCTTCCTCACATTTAGTTGTGATAAATTCATGAGCTTCGGCCAACTTGGCAGCCTCGATCACCCGGTCTCGAACATACTGCGGACTTCGACCAACATACTCTTGGCCAAGTCCCAATGCGATATTCTCACATATTGTCATGTCGGGAAGAACTGGGTCCTGATCTATCACAGCAATCTGACTCCGCAACCAGGCAACATCAAGAGATCGAATGTCAATGCCGTTCATTTCGATTCGTCCGTCGGTGGGGTCATAAAACCGCTGAAGTAAACGAGTTACGCTGCATGAAAAATGGGGTCTGTTAGATTCTCAATGCATCACCTTTTACGAGATAAGTTAGCACACTCACGTCGTCTTGCCACCACCCGAACCTAGAATCCAATTGAAGATGACACGATTCGTTAGTTAAGCAGGGTGACTAAATTGAAACACACGCACTCACCTCCACATAGTGCGACGATTTTTCCCGGCTTAAGGACCAAATTGACGTCATCCAGCACCATCAAATCAGGATTAAGACGATATGCAAACGACACATTTTTTAGAGTCATAGTAAGGCCCCCAGAAGCATTTTGTAGATGTCTGTGTCCGTCTTTGCTTTGAGCACTGCATGATATGCGTGATTCACGATACATCAACTCAAAGTAGACCGCCGCTGACATCCGGATTGTGATCATGTCGTTCCAAAATCCAAATAGTTCCCTGGGCCCCTGATCGAGGAGTGCAAGATGAGACCGAAATATCATGTACGATCCAAGTGTGAGTTTCCCTTGAATCACGCTCGACATCCCAACAGCAAGAAGCAGTATATCCTGAGCATTGCTTAGACCATGTGGAAACATGCAAAGCATCGTTTGTCGAAAGTGAGTGAATTCGAGATAGTTAATGAACTGCTCCTGTTTCACTCGGTACAAGTCAACGACCCGACTCTGCACAACAAAAGCTTGCAGTACATGAATGACTTCTGGTTTCAGGATGTTCCTTGCGATACGAGCTGCTCCTCCGTTCGATTCTTCGTACAGTTTTCCATACTTTACAATGTCTTTAACAGTCAGCCGTTGCAACATCGCCATGATAGGTGACTTGACAAATATACCAAGAAGAGCGAGCCGGTAATCAACACGAAGCAAAGTGTACATTCCACCAACGGTGGAAACAATAGCAGAGACAAGCCTCGGTATGGATCCATTGACAATGCCTTGCATCCGCTGCGTCTCTCTATTCACCAAATGGACGAACCCAGCAGAATGCTTAGCGGAATGAATGAAATCTTGTTCCTGATCCAACAAATTTGTTAGCATGTGGGTACGGACTTCCGCATTGTATCTATGAGTGGCAGCGTGCTTGTAGTATTCTCGCATGGATATGAAGATATAGTCGAAGATGACAAACAATACCAGCTGTCGAACGAAGGGCCAGAATGCTGAATCCATCGTCGCACCCTCTTTTACGACAAAGTCCATCATTTGTCCAATTAGTTTTGGCTTTTGGTACCCGATAGCTTGGACGCAAGCGCCTGTAACTATTGATGGGAGGACGAATTTCCACTGGATCCGTTTGCGTATTTCGTCCAGCATCATTTGCGTGGTAATTTCACCATCGCCATCGTTGGATTCGTCTTTTTCTCCTTTCTTCAGCTCGATGTCAGCCACACGTCGCTCGCCCTCTTCTAAATACTCGATGGATTTGACGATGTTGGTGTAAAACCTGCCAGGCATGCAGTGTCTTAAGAACGGAGCCAATGCAAACAACGACTTGAAAAAGGTCGAAGGATCGGCCACGGCTGCGAAGATAACCAAACAGAAGGTGCAAACACAGGTTGCAAAGAAGCACTCCGACGGAGGACAATACTTTTGGATCAGGCCTAGGACGATGGCCGAGAATGCCATAAATATCGTAGCAGATTTATCAAAGGCCATGATTGCCATTGTGTTTGCCGTGTGTAGACGCTGTTTTTTGACCGTCGGCGCAATCATGTTCTATTTCTTTCTTGCCATCAATATGGCCCCACAGATTCCGAGGCCTGAGAGAGAGCTCGACCGCGCGACTGTGGGAGACGTAAGATCTGTTACACCTAATATCCAAAATATCCTAGTATCCATAATCCCCGCCTTAGTTCCGAGAAAACGTCCACAAATCTGTTGGGCCTATACCCTTTTCTCGGAACTAACCCAGGGATTATGGATACTAGGATATTATGGATATTAAGTGTGACAGATCTGAGATCTCACGGTAGTACATTAAGTTACATACAGTAGCTCAAGCAAAGATTCGAATTTGAGTGGGCCGGCGGGCTTGGGTTTTCCCCCCAAAGCCAGCGAAGGACAGACCAAAGAGGCAGATCTGTCGCAGCAATAATATCGAATTTGCCGAATATCGGCTTTAACCAGGTAGTTTTCGAAAAATACCCAATAGACCCAACAGATTTGCGGACAAATTCCGGCAACTTCCTGGTTAAAGCCGATATTCGGCAATATTCGATACTGCGACAGATCCGCGCCCGTACGATACATCAGATGTGAGATGATGAGCACATCCAGAAATCGTAACAGCAATCTCAATCCACGCTGGCCAGCCGGCCATGAATGTTATTGCCGAAATCCAAAGAATCAATGATCTTGAACTCGAAAAGGGCCTCACACACACCTCTGCTAGCTGGCACACGAAGTACAAAGATTCTGCGTGGGTGTATGCAGGAAACCTGCCTCTTAATTTGACGGAGGGCGATGTCCTTTGCATCCTATCCCAATATGGCGAAATTGAGGACATTCATTTAGTTAGGGACGGTGATTCGGGAAAAAGTAGGGGTTTCGCCTTTGTTAAGTTCGAAGATGCCAGGAGTTGTGTGTTGGCCGTTGATAATTTGACGGGGAGCCAAGTGCTGGGGCGGACGCTGAGGGTGGATCACGTGGAGAATTATCGCCTCCCGAAGCACGTGCAGGAGAAAGAAAAAAAGAAAATCAGTGGGGAAAACGATGAATGTCGATCGGACGCATCATTGAGCGGTGTGTTGGAACCCGGCCATGCATACAAGGATCAGAAATTGGCCAGCTCGTACAATATTCAGTCGGGTCAAGATTTATTTGCCGCTCCAAAGAATGAGGAGAGGAAAACAGATCAGTACCCCATAGGAAAAACCGATATGGGAGACGAGAAGGAAGAAAGAAAGCGAAGGAAGGATTTGAGGGCGCAGAAACGCAAAGAGAAGGAAGAGCACGCGCGGCGGAAAGAAGAACGAAAACGGAGGAAGCATAGTAAGCACAAATCTTGATAAAACATGATTAAGTAGTGTATGCTTATCTTTGGCGTTAATACAAATCCGCTGCATAATTTTGGTTGTTATGAAATCTGTTATTACCCAAAGTAGTGTTGCAATGTGCCTGCGTTCCAAACCGCAAAAGAGTTAAAATTGGGCCTTTCAGCCATGTCTCCGAATCCCCCCCTTGGATGTAGACTCTCTGGGTGTTGGGAGGAGGGGGGGGGGTGCGCATGGCGACTGACGACAGGCCAACATTCAATTTTTTTTACTGTTAGGGTCGTATTCTTTCGCCTCTTCAATCAAGGCATCATATAGATCCTTCCCATCGATATCCTTCCCATCACTCTTCTTATCTTTCACCAACACACAGCTCGTAGGCCTCTTCGTACAAGCGGCGGCACCCAGATCCCTCTTCGAGGGCACGAACAAATACGGAACATTATGCTCTTCTAAAAGAATTGGCAAGTGACTCATGACGTCGATGGGGAAGACATCCCCAGCGATGATGGCCAACCCCTTGTCCCCCTTGCGAAGTCCCTTCACCAATTCCTTGACGCCCCGGCGGAGAGATTTCGATTGAGATGCCTTGCGGACTAATTTGTGCGCCTTCTTCGTCGATTTTTTCGACGCCAGGGGCGAGGCCAGGATATTTATAGCCAGACAGCGTTCCTCGTAGGTCGGGGTGTTGTCAACAACATTTTCACTCGCTGACTTTTCCTTGCTGTCTTCCGTGGACTTGCGATCTTTTTTTGTGGTCTTTTGCTTTTTCGCCTTGGGTTCTTCGATATCAGTCATGATGCGATTTTTCTTGGATGTGGCAATTAATGAAATGATCGATTGCTTTCGTTTATTATTTTTTGTTCACGAATTCTCCAAGGTAGTAGAAGGTTCTATTTTTGTGAGAGGTGAGAGTGTGAAAAAAAATGGAAGGATAGAGATAGAGAAGATGATGTGAATGAGGAGGAGGTCGGGGGCATGCAACGGTGGACAGACCAGACTCTCACTCTACCCCCGCCCCCGCCCCCCATCGGCCGCGCCGCGCTCGCCGCGAAAAACAACGCCAGCATAATTTAATGCCATATGGTAGTAGTAGTGTGGTAGAAGAATAATTGACAGCTCACCTTGAGGTACATATTTGCACCATGAAAAATGTCTGCATCGCCATCTTCTTGATAATTCTGCTTGTGCTCCCAGCGCATAAAGGCGAGGCAGGCATTGGTGTTGGGGGAAAAAATGACCCGTGGTCAAGATGTGATTGTCCAGCTAGCGATCCAAACTATGCTGCAGCGAAAGATCGCCCTCCATCGGCAAGAATGGCCTATCTAATTTCGGTCCACAACCGCCGAACAATTCAAGATGGAGCCCATCTACTGAAGGCATTGATGGAAACCTCATATCCCGGCGATACAGCCATTATTTTGATACATGTTGATAAGAGGGTTGGGATCGCCTCCAGAGACTCATCTACACAGGATGAAGATAAGAAGAACCAATTTTTATATCATGATTCGTGGCTGAGGCGGTATGTCGATGCCTGCGTCGCTGCTCCTGCTTGCACGAGAAATAGAGGGGGGGGGGACAATAATGCAACAATTCTGGAAGTTCATTCTCACTTCTCCCCTGAATGGTCAAGGTGGAGTATGAATGACCCAACCTTATGGGCCATGGAGTACCTTACGGACCATAACCTGCTCAACCGTGCACATGAATCTCAATCGTGGGATGTGTTTGTCAATCTCAGCGGAGACACACTTCCTGTCGTAACTGCAGCACGTATATCTCAATTATTTGACCCCAAACATGGGCCGTTGGGAAACACCAACTTTGTCACCTCTGCGTCCTGCGTCACAGGACTGTTACCCACCTCGATATTCGACTTTCCAGAGCATACGATGAAGCGTTCGCATTATTTTAATAAAGAAACACCAAAGACACTGAGCTATCTCGATCTCTTAACTGGCGAGTGGCGACTGGACATCAAAACTCCAATTTATTTTGGCAGTCAGTGGATGGCCTTGACACATGATTTCGTAGAATACGTTGTGCGCAGTATGAGTCACCCAAATGGACTGGGAAGCGTACTGAAGGCATCCCTAATCAAAACCAAGGTACAAATGACTGATGAAACTTTCTTTGCTACCATCTTGATGAATTCCCCTGCATTCAACCATACTCTTCCGAAACTGAACGATAACGGTGCTTTGGAGAGATATCCAAGTATGCATTCCTTAAGATATGAACGGATGGATGAAAACCTACCTAATGCATGGGGAAAATGGACATCATCCGATCAATTGTACGACATAACTAAGAAATTTGGCAAAGTAACAGATGGGGAAGGCCCAGCGAAACCTTGGGGGCCATACTTTCTGGGTGTATATGATTTGGGCTCCATACGAGATAGTGGAGCATTGTTTGTGAGAAAAGTGAGCTGGACTGTCGACAGCAATCTGGTGCGGATGTTGCCAGTAAGATTACGTGATAACGGGGTAGAAGGAAAGTCAGAGTGGGATGAGTTGCCCGATATGAGGTGGCCTGAGCTAGGAGTAAAGATAAGAAATCCCTTCCATGAGAAGGACGATGAAGATGAGAAGGGAGGAGAGGAAGTAGAGGAAGAAGAATAATTTATCATTTCTTCTAGTAACATTGATCTAATCAGAATGTATCTGAGCAGCTGTAAACTTGTTTCTAACATGGTAATAGCTCAGTAGTAAAACAGGATTCTCTCAACCTCAATGAGTGAGGGTCCACAGCGGTTCCGAGTTCGAATGCATCCTACACACAATAAAATGCTAAGTTACTGCATCCTTTCTACAGATTAAGAAAGTATGTGTCTCCTTTGTAGTCAATCGGATGGCTCGACCCTTCATTTGCGAAGAGTTGCCTCTAGAAGCCCAAGTTATAATCTTTGGTAGGAATTAGCCTTATGCTTTGGCTCAAATTGGAAGCCCTCCGGCACAGGCCCAAGCAACATCGTTGAGATTTTGATCCAATCAGCGCAATTCTTCGACAGCATGAGCGTTTCTAGATCACTTCTTCCGCACTGAAAAGTGGAAGAACAAGTTACTTGAGCGTGTGCAATAGAATCACTGGTGTCTGCGCAAAAATGTAAAAAGCTCACCATGTTATTAGGAGGTCGATGATTCATTTGCTGAGGGATAACCTCCAACATGCCAACGGGAACATATCTGTCAAAAGTGTGTAAGATATCACAGCATGTATTGAGATCTCGCGTTTTCGATTAGTGACCATGATGAAAGCCGAATGCCCCGCTAACCTGGAACTCACCTGTGCAAGAACGACAACCATTCCAAGAGGAATCTTCTTGTGTGATTCACGCCCTGCTGGTCGCTCCCCCAATGCTCTAATCCGAATCTCACAAAATCCTTCAGCATATCGAGCCTTTCGCCGGCGGAGATATCCCAATGTCGTCGTTCTTTGATCTCGGTGGGGAGCCACGGTTTGATCAGGGCACCTCGTCCGAGCATGGCCGTGGGACATAGATTGTTTTTGTTGCCACCACTTTCGTCACCTTCGCCGTTGCTGACCTGTTTCAGTATCTTCTCTTCGTAGTCGGTATAGGAAAAGATATCACCGTTGCCTATCACGGGGATTTGTCCAAGGTCGGGCGATTGACTACGAGCGACCTGGGAAATATAGTCCCAGTTGGCCAAGCGAGAGTAGCGCTGCAGACGGCTACGGCCATGAATCTTACAAGATACACGGACAGAGACAATGACAAATGTTAGGAGGAACTGCGGCGGTGGTGCGTCGATATCAAAAGAAAAGGCGGAGACCGTCGACCCTCACCATAATGGCCCCGATCCCATCGATGGCCCAACCCTGGATCCTCGGTACGAGCTCGTGCGCGATGGGCTGCGCCTCGTTCCAGCCCGTCCTCATCTTGATCGTGACCGGACAGTCCAACACCGCCAGCATGCCCTCCAGTCCGCCACGTAGCTTCTTCTCCCGCAGCATTAGGCTCGCCCCCGCGCCCTTGTCGCACACCATGTCGATGGGACATCCCAGGTTCAGGTCCACGAAGTCGACCCGGAAGCTTTCCTCATTCGCTAGGACCTCCGCCACGCGCGTGTACTGATCGGGATGTCCCGCGGCAATCTGCACACCGAAGACATCCTCGCACGGGTGTCGCTTCAATAGCGCCCACTCGGACGGACGTCCCAACAGGAGCTGGTCGGCGAGGGCCATCTCCCCGCACGTTATGTCCGCGCCGAAGCGCTTCATTATCCTCCGGAAGGGGAGGTTTCCCACCGTGGTGAGGGGAGCGACGTACACCTTGTTCCGGAAATCGATGAGCTTGCGTTCCCTAGGCGGCAGCGCGGGCGTGTCCATCGTCGTTTTTTGCACGGCACGGTGGTCGGGACCCTTGCCGTCGCTCGACGACGCCCTCGACTTCTTATCGTTCTGCAGTTCGAAGTGGCGCTTGCACACGAAGGGGTACTTGTTCTTCCGCAACAGGATCTGGGTGTCCTTCGACAGGACGTTCGCCACGTCGCCGCGATGGCCCATCGCCATCCCTGCCTCCCCCGGTCCCGACGGCGGCATTACGGTAGACTCCTCTCGTTCGATTTTTATCGCCCCCCCGCCGCCTTCCTTCGTCGCGTGCGTCGTCGTAGTCGTCGTCATCGTCGTCGTGCCCACCTCGTCAGCGGGGGGACACGACGGGGGCCCTATTGTCTCGTTTCCGTCGACGTCGACGGTCCGGCGTAGGTTCTGGCCGGTGCTCATGTCCACGTGGCACGATCCGAGGCGACACATGATCCCGAAGTCGCAGTAGCTGCGGACGTGAATCCATTCCGATGGAGGATGAGAGGAGCAAGACGAGCGGGGGGCGAGATGGCAGCGTCATCGAAAAGATACACGGGAACGCACGAACCGCACGATCGCCAACGACATAATATAATATACCAAGTGACACGCGAGGGAAGCCAAAAAACTCACCCCCTCGCGATCCAGAAGGGACATCCCCCCGCCAGCCACGCCGCCCCTCCCTCCCCCTCGTGTATGTCCCGCGGTCGATTCGCGAGCATCTCCCTTAGGTCGTGATTGTACTTGCACTCACCCCGGGAGAGCAGGAACGGACAGGGCAAGCCCCGGACCACGGCGAGGCAGGCCTTCTCGCCGTAGTCGATCTTGGCGTCTCGAGGCCTCTTCTTGTTCATCCCTCGATTATTCTTGCCGTTCTTCTTCCCGCGCTCGCGATTGTCGTTGTCGTCGGCGTCGACGACGTTCCCGCGACGTCCGCCGCCGCCCTCGGTCGACGATGCGGGAGGCGCATCCTCCCCCCCCTCCTCGGCGGGCGGAGGAGGGTGGGTGGGGGGGCAGGGGGCGAGGCACGAGGGGCGTTCCGACATGACGTATTCCGGCTTCACCCTGACGGCGTAATCGCAGTCGCGTCCGTCGTTTTCGCCGACTGATGCAGGCTTGGCGCCGTCGCTGCTCATGATCGGATCGGGCCAAGTGGGGAGTGGGTTGCGTAGGGGATACTGTAGGGCGGCGGTCGGTGCCGGTCGGTCATATTATGTCCTGCTCCAAGCCTGTGCTCCATTCCAGGCACGGCCTCTGATCCTCTCCTTCGTGTTTCCCGCCAATTGGATTACCATATCGTATGTCTTTGTAGTACCAGGTTCTACTCTATGGTACACGTGGCCAGAAAAGGCGGGACGCGAACGAGAGACCCAGAGGCCGTGCTTAGAAAAAACCATGGGCAAGGCCATGATGTCAGGTGCCCCACAAAGCCCAAGTGTGTCCGTCTCCAGCGCAAGTGCTCCCATCAAAACAAGGTTTCTTGGCTCGCCGGGTACTGTTGGACGCACGCTGACGACGACGACGACGTCGATGACGATGGCAATCCCATCGTAGGCGGTGGTGGTCTTAGTCGTCGCCGTCGTCGCGACCTATCGGATATCCAGCGCGACATGATGACGACGTTGTCGAACGGTGGGGGCGGCGGTGACGTCGGCACCCTCCTCGACGTGATATTCGCGGACGATGTGGGCGGCGGCGGCGACGGCGAGATCTACGTAGATCGTCGCGATCGTCGTCGTCGTCGTCGTGCTACGCGCCCAGCGTCGAGTGTTGCGGGCGGCGTGAGCGCGAGGACGACGACGACGTAGACGACGACATCATCGTCGTCGTGTCCTCCCCTTAGGATCCAAGCTAGGTGTGCCTTTCGTCGTTTAAATTTGAAACGAGGGTCAACCGAAAAAAAACGGGAAGTTCTCTATGTGCGTGTTTAGCCATCTTCGTACATCAACATTATGGATTTAACGCTGTGGGTTTTACGGGCGGCGCTGCTGCTGTCCCGCGTCGTCGTTGTCGTCGTCGCCGCATATGCCGTAACGTCGGCGACATCCGCGGCACATCGCGAAGACGGCGATATCGATCTCTCGGCGAACGCCGTAGGCGGCAAATATGCCATCGCGTCCATCTTCCCGGAATCGGGGCCCGCGAGGGGCGGGACTAGTATAATACTCACCGGCATTGGCACCATCGACGGAGACGACTTGGTATGCGCCTTCGGGAGGGAGACGAACGACGACGTGGGTACGATCGCGGGGGCGATATCCGATGCTCTGCGGATGTCTCGTACCGAAATCATTTGCGTGTCGCCGGAGTGGGACGTTCGCGGGGAGAACGTCACCCTGAGCCTGGGATCTCGTGGAATTGTCGTTGCCACGTCTCCGTCGTTATTTCATTATTACGAGACCCCGATAATTGATTCCATCTACCCCACGTCGGGAGCCGCGCTCGGCGGGACGAGGATCACTTTGCGTGGTTCTGGTTTTTTGCCCTGGCCTGGCATGACTTGTCGATTGGGCCTTGTCGACGTGCCTGCCTTGTGGGAGGGGTACGACGAAGTCACGTGCACTAGTCCTCCAGGAGCTGTGGCCTCAACTCCTCACAAGCTCTCATTTAGTCTCAATGGAGCTGATCACTCTGCATCCCCTGTCATGTATCGGTACACCGAATCTCCCGTAGTACGAACAATTTCACCGATTGAGGGGAGTATGTCTGGAGGAACTTCTTTGGCTGTAACTGGGCAAGGTTTTGAGGACTCGCTTGATTTGAAATGTGTCTTTCGACTGCACATCAATCATACATACGCCACCACCGCGGCAAAATTCATGTCTCCGAGTGAGCTTACGTGCATGAGCCCAGCTGTGGATAAACCCACTCGAGTTACTATCCACGTGACTGTCAACGGTGTCGATGCTACTGTCGAGGGGGCCGGGTTTGATTATATCAAGGATCCGGTAATAAAATCCATCAGACCCGCAAGTGGTCCTGTCGATGGTGGAACATGGGTAAATTTGATTGGGACTGGAATGGTAAATGGAAACTCATCGCGTTGCAGTTTTGGTAAAAGCGATCCAGGTTCTGTGTATTGGATAAGCCAAACAGAAAGTCAATGCATTTCGCCTCCTGCGAGAGGCAGTGGCATTGTGAATGTGACTCTGGTGGATTATCCATTAACGTTTTTGGAATATTTCTATTATGAACACCCCATGATCTCGTCCATCCGGCCATCATTTGGGGCATCAAGTGGAGGCACACTGGTCACACTGCATGGGTCTGGTTTTTTGTCTTCTCAAGATATTTTGTGTCGTTTTGGATCTATCGATGTGCCAGCCTACTACATCACCAAAGAACAATTATCATGTCTCAGTCCACCAGGTAACGCTGGATCATCTCTCTCTATTTCGTTGAGCTTGAATGGCTTAGACTTTTCTCCTAGCTCCAAAGATTTCCTCTACATCTCTCCCGTCGAAGTACAAACAAGTCACCCCAGATGGATGGATGAAGCTGGAGGAGCTCTGATGAAGGTGATTGGTTCTGGATTTCTTGACTCGGACGCATTGGCATGCATATTTCAAAAGGAACAAATGCCTCCCTTTTACGTACGAGCGACGTACGTATCATTTACTGAATTACAGTGTCTAGCTCCACCAATGCCTGCTCCTAGCGAGGTGATATTGAGAGTTACCGCCAACGGAGTGGATGTTTCACCCAGTGGGGTTCAGTTTGAGTATGTCCGCTCAGTTTTGTCTACAATTTACCCAATGCATGGCCCGGTGACAGGTGGGACACATGTCAGACTAATTGGCAGCGGATTTCAGCTTGAAGACACTAACTGTTGCAGGTTCGGGGAGAAAATTGTGCCTGCTAAGTGGATGTCACCGACCATGGTCCAATGTGAAACGCCGCTTTCTTCGGCCGGCGATGTTGATGTCTCATACAGCAATGACGGGTTGAATTTTGTCAATTCTACCAGTCTCTTCTCATACACTACTCCTGCTACTGTATACAATATACACCCTAAATCTGGGCCGAACAAAGGCGGAACAGAAATTCGGATATCTGGCGACGGATTCTCGGATAAAGATGGCTGGAAATGTCTATTCAACGAGTCGTCTGTATCAGCAGTCTTCTCGTCGCTTTCTGAAATACGGTGCCTGTCCCCCCCAACGCTTGATCGGATTTCGCCGCTTCAGTTGCTTGAACCTGATGGGTCAGTCATAGAGACTGGGTTTATGTTTCAATACTACGAGGAGTTACAGCTGATATCGTTCTTTCCAGAATCATCTCCTTGCTCTGGTGGCACAACTATCAAACTCAAAATACTGGGGATGCAGTTAGATTCCGACTACACGTGTATCTTTGGTAAAGATGTCGAAAATTTAGCAACGCCGGTCAACAGCACGTTAATTGAATGTACGTCGCCACGATGGGACACGCCTGGGGAAACAACTTTGTCAGTAAAGTCTGCAAATTCTTCTACTGATGGAATCGTCTCAGAAACAAATGCTTTCACCTTTTACCAAAAGCCAAGCATTAGTGAAGCATTGCCCTCATCAATTTATCGTGGAATTTCCGCCGACATCTACGTGCAAGGCGGGCCATTTCTCAACTCACCCAACTCAAAGTGCCGACTGGGGCAACACGAGATTCATGCTCATTGGATCTCAGATTCAGAAATCATGTGCCGCTACGATAGTGTACACGCATCCGCCATTGGGGCCTTGACTTCGAAGCTTCCGCTTGCCATTTCAACAAATGGGATCGACTTCCATGGCGGCAGTGTCCTACTCGATTTACTTCCAGATCTCACTGTCACATCGATTAGTCCCAGCTATGGATCCCTGTCAGTTAGGACGCGTGTGGTTGTAAAGGGGACACATTTTGCCGATACTTTCTCGTACCGATGCCTTTTCGGCACGAGATTCGTCAGCGCAGAATTTCGGACTCCAAAGGAGCTAATATGCTATTCAGTGCCGTCGTTCTTTCCTGGGCGCGTTTCGTTTTCATTGTGTATGGAAGATGGAGACTGCATAGGCGGAGAAGACTTTGAATTTGATTACTTGGATCCATTTAATCTACTCGAGGTCTCACCGAAAGAGGGCTCGATTTATGGTGGCACCCTGGTTCATGTCAAGAGCAATCATCCGTTTGGCAGCCACTCGTTGTGTTCTTTTGGAAACCAGCGCGTGAATTTGGACGCTTCGGATGATGCGTCAGGTGCTAGTGTTTGCAAGTCGCCACCTCTTGTAGGAGACACTGATTCGCCCACAAGCGTTGTATTTTCTGTATCGGCCAACGGACAAGAGTTTTCACATGAATCATTTCAGTTCATTTATCATCCTCCATCGATTGATGTCCTAGATCCAACCATGGGGCAAACTGGAAGCGAGGTGACAGTCACAGGCAAATCATTTCATCCAAGTATGCTATGTCAGTTTGGAAGTCAAATTGCGGAGACACATTTTGTCAACTCGACCTCATTGCAGTGTGTCACCCCCGAATTTTTGTCCAGAGAATCAATCTCGGTGTCAATTACACTTTTTGGTGCGCCTCTTAAATCAGGGCCTCAATTATACTTTACTCCCGTTGATCTTTCGGTAACATACATCATCCCCATGTTTGGGCATATTACTGGTGGCACTCGAGTGACATTCATCTTGAAGGAAGTGACTCCTGANAAAAAAATTTCGGCGACAACACCACAAAAGTCACCCCCCCTGAAGTGACGTGTATTTTTTCCCTCGCAAAATGGCGTCGAAGGCATGGTTCAAGCCGTCCGCCTTGCCGCAACTCATCGCCAAGTTCGATCCGCCACCATCGTCGTCCAATCCTCCCCCGGCATTCACAACTAGGAGGAGGAAAAGAGCCATCGAGGTATGGACCACGACGTGCATAGTCACCAACTTCGGAATGATTAGTCGACGCGACGATGCCGACGACGACGGATCGTCGTCGTCATCTCCTCCCCGCTCCTCCCTCCCTCTTCCGCTGTGCTCGATATTGATCAACCCGTCGAATCCAAACCTCACCGGACCGCACTCCTTCCCCTACTTTCCTCGGGGAGGACCGGTGCCGTCTTCGCGTCCGAACAAACACGCGCATCACATCATGGGATACGTCTCGCAGTGGGGCGGCATGGACGTCGGCGGCGGTGAGTTTTTCGCAAAAAATCAATCGCACCCCCACGTTTCTCGTCCGCAATATATACTCGTCCAACCCGCCCCTTCGTTACGCGCCCCCCCATCCCTTTTACTCAGGGATGCTCTTCTCGGCGGAGACCGTGGACGGCCTCGTCCATCGGCTCGGTGGTCCGAGGCTGCGCGCGGAATGCTCGCTCGTCCTCCCGCCCGCCGCGCACCGCCGCCGCGACGACGACGACGGCGAGATTTGTCCCGCGGGAACGGCCGTATCGACGTCTCCGGGCGGGATCGAACTCCGACGGCACTACGATGAGATAATACACACGACCCCGCCCTTTTACAACCATCCTCCTCCTCCGTCTCCTCGCCCGCCGCCGCTGAAAACGAATGATGATGTGTCGAAGGAGGAGGAGGAGGAGGCGCTCGGTGACGAACGGCGCGCATCGTACGACGACGATGACGTCCACGCGCGGTCGAAGGATCTGCTGGGATCGTGCTACAGACGATCGTTCGAATTGGCATTCCGGGACGACGCGACGGAGGAGGAATACTACGAACGCGACGACGGCTGGATGCGAAATGCGTTGATGTCGTTGCTCCGGTCGACCGTTCTTCGCCCCGCCGGGCGATTAGGTAGTAGGAGAGTGGCCGTGCCGTTGTTGGGAGCCGGGTGCAGGGCCTTTCCGAAGGATGTCGCCATCGACGTCGCGGCGTCGGAGGGCGCATCTTGGCTTTCGCGGGCGGGGAGGGGCGGATGCTATGACGCGGACGGGAATGATACGGTGGTTTTTGGATTGCTCGAGAGGGAAGATGCGGAAGATCTCTCGGCTAAGATAAAGACACTGCTGCTAGACTAAGTCCCGAAACCCTCTCTAGAGTAGTAGTATCGTATCGTTACGAAATACGCATAGAACGGAGATCCTTCCGTCGATCCCCACTAATCAAAAATGCCTACCTCCCCCCCCCCCCCCCCCCCAAACCTAATATATACACATCGGGCCAAACTCAAGTTATTGGTTTCTCAACGCCACGCCGAGAGAGAGTGAACCCATCCCGAAAAAATTCTAAATGCTCGATTTTCGAACGTGGTGACGGACCGGGGACCGGTAGTTCGCCGCGATCTGCGCATTCGCGATGGCCCTGTTGGCAACCATCTGACTCACGTGAACCTTCGTCGCCTGGGAACTCGACTTGCCGTGCTTCCCAGCCGGCGAGGGCTTGAGCCTGCCGGGACTCTGGAGGAGGCTGTCCCCGCTCGCCGTCTCCCCCCGAACCCAGGGATGGTCCATGGCCTGCTCGGCCGTGTAGCGCCTCGTGCTGTCGATGTTCAATAGGCGATTCAGTAGGTCCTTCGCGCTCGGCGACAGGTCCTTCGCCCAGCGGGGGAATCGAAGCGTGAACTTCGTGCGGAGGTCAGGACTGTTGGGTATTAGTTGACAATCGTCATCGAAGGGGAGGCAGCCGCACAGCAGGACGAATATGATGACCCCGAGAGCCCACGCGTCGACCGATTTGGTGTAATCCCGTCGCTGTATCATCTCGGGGGCGAGGTAGCCCCTCGTCCCGAGGAACGACGTCGCTAGCGGGCTGTCCGTCAAGATCTACGATTTTTTTTCGCCATTCCCAACCCCCCCCCCCGAGCGATCCACCGAAAGGAGAAAAAAATACAATACGGCTCGTCGAGTGAGATGCTCGTTCGATGAAAATAAATAAGATTTTTGACAACGCAGTGTTTTTCCCCCGTACCTTTGACAGACCGAAGTCGATGATCTTCACCTCTATGTCGTGCGAGCTCCTCGGCTTGTGCGCCAAGAGCAAATTCTCCGGCTTCATGTCCCTGTGTATGACGTTCTTCGAGTGCATGTAAACGAGCGCGCTCGTTACCTTTCGGACGATCCTGCTCGCCTCCTCCTCCGTGAGCGTTCCCTTCTGCACGACGTAATCGAACAATTCCCCCCCGCTCATCAGCTCCATGATTATGTATATCTTGTCCTCGGATAGGTACACGTCGTACAGCTCGATGATGTTGGGATGCTGCAACGATCGGAGCGTGCGTATCTCGGTCAGGAATTGGTCCATCATCGAGTGACACGACGGATCGATCTCCGACTTGTCCACGATCTTGCAAGCGCGGGACTCGCCCGTGGCGAGCTCGACGCAGCGGTGGCACGTGGACGTCGATCCGACCCCGAGGACCTCGCACATCTCGTACTTGCGATAGAGCTTCGATTCGGCGTCCTGCGCGAATATATTTTCATTTTTCATTGGTTTTTCATCATGGTTTTGCGTTGGAGGGCAAGGGAGGGGGAGAGAGAGAGAGAGTGAGAGAGACGATGAACGAGATGGCGTCGAGCAATTGCGGAGGGGACACGGAAATCCATGAATTATGGGCCCAAGGGGGGCATGCATGCGATGCAATTCGACCATTAAACGAAGAAGAAGAAAAAAAAAGAGAAAAGCAACTCACGGGGCCATCGTGTATTTCGGCACACGGCCTCGTCGGACTCGATCCGTCCGGTTGCTTCTGCGCCCGCGACTGCGACTGCGACTGCAGCAACATGCTCATGCTGCTCGCCTCCTTCTCGAGTCCGCCGTACCTGGAGCTCATCAAAGGATCCGATCGTCGCGGACCGCCGCGACTGCCCACGGATGAGGTCTTCTTCTCCTCCTGATCGTCGTCGTCGTTGTCGCGATATTTCGCCATCGCCTCCCCCCTCATGCGCCTGACGGAGTCGGGAGTGTCCGGTATCGGCGTGCCGAAGCCGGAGGACTCGCCGCCGTCGTCGCGGGGGGGCGGGGGGGGGGGAGGCGCGGCGGATCTCGCGCCGTGTCGGGAGGAGGAGGAGGAGGAGGAGGAGGGGGTGGCCTTCGTCGTGCCGCCGGGCACGGGACAGAAGCCGAAACACGGTCGGCCCCACCTGCCGCCGCCGTCGTAGTCGCTGTCGTATTCGACCCTCCCAACGTCGTTCGTCGAGGCCCGTAGGTCGTTCGTGAACACATCGCGGCGACTGCTGCTGAGGATGCCTCCCATGGTGATGCTCGCGTCGCAGGGTTGGCTTGTTTTTGGAGAGAGGGGGAGGGTAGATGCGGAGACCTTGGGGGGGGGATGAAGAGAATGTTAAGTAACGGTATGACAGGACATCATGGTGCGTTATTTCTTTTTTTTTGTGGTGGGGGAAAAAGATTTTCGGGGTTCGAGTTCCTGCCCAAACAAAAATACTATTAATTCCTACGTAATGAAAAGTGATTACTCTTCTAAGTTAGAGTAAAGTGAAAAAGGGGTCGACTATTACGGCACCAAAATAGAGACGAATGTATTCAATTTGATTTTTCATATATACATGTGTTTCTCTTTTCTTTTACAAATTCCCGGTATGTTAATCTACAGGTTCCCACTAACCTGTGCGGTAGTGAAGACGCGCTAGCCGTAAAATTCACCAAGTCAAAACATATTCAATAGAGGAGTAATATCTACTCGCTCGCACTGGCTCCAAAATTTAGCATGCGACTGCCTGTGGTCATTTTCGTTTGCAACTTCAACGCTCTTCTTCCGGAACTAGCAGATGTCCATGACATGCATCACCATTCCTTCTTGTTTTGTTTTTGTTCTCATCATGCTGTAATGAATCTGACT